>JACEEZ010008303.1:341920-389420 GCA_016584305.1 Chionoecetes opilio | reverse complement strand
TCGCTTCATTTAAAACATCTGTTCACTATCAGGTATGTCTGTGTATCCTCCTCCGTAAAAAACCTTAAGAAATAATCATTTAGACTTTTACACATATCCTCATCCGTATTTAAGACCTCACCCTGTCCTGACCTTAACGGCCCAACTAATTCTCTTGTCTTGGTTTTATACACCTGATAGAACCCCTTTGGGTTACTTTTCGCCTGTTCTGCTACTTTAATCTCATAACACTGGGTGAACAATTTGGAAAAAAAAAATTGTTGAGTTAGATTTTTGAGCTTATTTAGACTAAATTGGCATGCTGATTCCAAATCTGTAGTTCAGTTTTTTTTCTAGAAACGTCAAGTTTTTTTCTCCACAGCTTACCCTCCAATAAGCAAAAATTCCCAAATTGTAAAGCTGTAGTAAAACTTGCCAGCTGATTGGGCATTCCCTATTCCCTATTTCCCTTGTCCCTATTGGGCATTCGGTCTGCCTTCGTGAAGAATATGGAGATGTAAAGAGAGTCATTGAGTTATTGCAATATGACAAAACACAATTGGATCATCTGTGTTGATTTTTTAAAATGGTGTCCTTCCTTCTTGGTCAACAACGTGGATACACAAAAGTATCCCTGCTTTCTCTGTATGTGGGATAGCAGAGCTCGAGAGCATTGGGTTCAGACGAAATGGCCTCCGAGACCCTTGATCTTAAACCTGGAGACCCTAACATTGTACATGATGCCACTTGTTGACAGAAGAAAAATAATATTCCCACCTCTGCACATAAAACTAGGTCCATGAAACAATTTGAAAAAAGCAATTGTAAACTGATGGCGACTGTTTGAAGTACATCATCTTGGCATTTCCTGGACGTCAATTTGAAAAAATCAAGGCCGGCGTGTTTGGAATGGTCCACAAATTCGACAGCTCATCAAAGATAAAACATTTCAACGGTACTATGTCAGACCTTGAAAAGAATGCTTGGCTTATCATTCAAAGACGTCGTCAAGAACTTTTTGGAGATACACGTGCAAGTAATTACACAGAATATTTCAGAAAAATATTGGGAGAGCTACAAAGCGCTTGGGTTGCACAAGAGTATTAAAGTACATTTTTTGCATAGCCATCTTGCCAACTTTCCGGAAAATCTTGGTGCTGCTAGCGACCGAGCAAGGTGAACGATTTCACCAAGATTTGAAGGTTATGGAAGAACGTACCAGGGTAGATGGGATGTGCATTGATGGCTGACTATTGTTGGAGCATCAAAAAGCGATAGTCCTCAAGTTGAAACACTCCAGACAAAGCTTACAAACGTAAAAATTTTTTCCTTAACCTGCACACAAATTATAGCCTTATCCTTTCTAAAAACATGATAATGTTAAATAAACATTCTATTCATGCCTAATTCTTTCATTTTTCATTGTATGTTTAACATTTGCAACTTTTATATAAATAAGCACTGTTCGTTATGTACAGTATTTTTCATATTTTTTTAAAAAAACGAAAATCCTACAGTTCAAAAACTTGACGTGATAGAGAAAAACGGAGATCAGTTTTGGATCCCGCCCCAAAAAATATTAATTAATAACAAAGTGTCAGACCTTAAAATCAACAAAAAAATTTTTCCCCAGTGTATAATTGTTCTTAGCAAATCGAAATTAATTTCTTTTATTGTCCTTTGCCAAACACGTTATTTCTGTTCTTTGCCTACCAAATCCTGCCTTGAACCTTAAATAAATGTTTCTTTTTACTTTCCCTGTTGTGTTTTAAAAATTTGTGGTCATCCATTTTAGATCACTCTTTCTGGACCTTATTCCCTATAAAGAATATTTTTTCTGTCCGTTTAACTATATTCCTTACAAATTTTTGGTATAATCCTCCTCAGCCCCGACCTCACTTCCATGTCTAAACCGCTCTAATTACCTCCTCAGCCCCGACCTCACTTCCCTGTCTAATCGCTCTAATTACCTCCTCAGCCCCCCCACGTCACTTCCATGTTCTAACCGCTCTAATTACCTCCAGGTGCCTTCCTAATCCTTCATAATTGGCCCTTTCCAGCTGCATCGCCCTGTCCTTACCCTGGGAAACTTTTCTCCCTTCCATCCCACACTCTTATTAATAACCTCCTAGTGTCTTCTTAATCCTGCATAATTGGCCTTTCTGAAATTAGTTATTCTATGTTTATTGCCACTTAATTTTCCAACTTCCCATTTTAAGCTAAATCTGATCTCATAATGGTCGCTATTATCTAACTTTTCACCGACCTCCACATCTGTAACTAAATCGTCTCTATTTGTCAGCAATAGATCTAGAATATTATCTCCTCTAGTAGGCTCCTTGATTGTTTGACTTAGGAAGTTATCCTGGATTATATTTAACAATTCATCTGCGTCGCTGTCACCTATAATGACTTCCATGTTCCTATCTTCTTTAGGGACGTGGTATTCTTTTATAACTGTTCTCTTACATGTAGTTTGATGGTTATTAGTATGTAGTTCAGCATATATCCTCTTTATAGACCAATAGGTCTCATGGTATCTGTTATTCCTATGAATTCCTATGTATTCCTCCTCCTCCTCCTCCTCCTCCTCCTCCTCCTCCTCCCCCCTCCTCCCTCCTCCTCCCTCCTTCCTCCTCCCCTCCCCTCTCCTCCTTTCCCCCTCCTCCTCCCACTCACTCACATGGCTCTTCCTCTAATATATCTTCTCCAACCACCTTCTCCTCCACCTCCTACTCCACTTATACCTCAAGTTTCCGCCACTTCACTCCACCTCATCCATCAATCCTACTACATTGCCATTCCTTTCACTTTTCCATACCCTTTAAAACTCATACAACACAAAAGATATATAAGTATATTATATTAATATTAATAACTACATATTCTCTCCTCAATTCGCTTTGTATCTACTTGAGTTTTTTGTATTTTTTGTAAGCATGAGTGGATCCATGAATGTCGTGTCAACTCTAAAAATAAGTTGTCATTCAATTGGATATTTTACATCATTTAAATTTCAGCTAGGAGGGTAAACAATAATCAAATTTGGATATCTATCATATATCTATCTTCTTTTTCAGGGGAAATGTTATATATATCAGGCTGTAGATATGTAATTTTTTTTTTTTTTTCTCTCTCTCCTCTCTCTCCCCTTCTCTCTCTCTCTCCCCTTTTTCTCTCTCTCTCTCTCTCTCTCTCTCTCTCTTTTCTCTCTCTCTCTCCTCTCTCTCTCTCTCTCTCTCCTCTCTCTCTCTCCCCTCTCTCTCTCTCTCTCTCTCTCTCTTCTCTCTCTCTCCTCCTCTCTCTCTCTTTTAGAATTACAATTTTAAATTACATTAAAAAACAAACAAGTAAAATAAAAACAGTACTACTCTTTTTCAAGATTTATATCCTTGTAGACGTGTGGTTGTGGTGAAAATTGCAAGTTTTGTCTTTATAAACACGGGTCCATTTCCCCCACCCCACCAATGCTATACTAACAACCATAAACCTACTACCACCACTACTTCTAAAGGGGGGTACCAGTATTAAGATAAAACCATACAAAAATAATATAAGTAATTATAGAAATGCTAGATTACAGAAATATTGGGAGTGCGTTGGCTCAAGTCACTCTGGAGATAGGAAGGGTGTTGGCTCAAGCCACTTATGATAGGAAGGGTGCTGGCTCAAGTCACTCTGATGATAGGAAGGGTGCTGGCTCAAGTAAATTGATGATAGGAAGATTATTGGCTCAGGCCACTTTGATGATAGGGAAGGGGTTTGTTGGTCAATTTCCTCTGGAGATAGGAAGGTATTGGCTCAGGCCACTCTGTGATAGGAAGGGGGTGCTGGCTCAAGTCACTTGATGATAGGAAGGTTATTGGCTCAGGCCACTTTGATTAGAAGGTTGTTGGCTCAAGTCACTCTGGAAAATAGGAAGGTTATTGGTCGGCCACTTGTGATAGGAAGGGTGTTAGCCAAGCCACGTTCCCTGGGCGGGAAGTGTATACTTCGGCCACTCTGATGATTCGATGGGTGTGGCTCAGGCCATTTTAATGCTGGGAACGACTGTACACCAAGGCCACTCTGATAAATGGAAAGAGTTGACCAAGGAAAACTTAATGGCGGTGAAGAGTGTATAATCAGGCCACTCTAACGGTTTGGGAGGTAAGAAGCTAGGCCAATTTAGTGATTGGAAGTTTTTTGGGCTCAGGCCACATTTGATGATTGGGAGGGGGTGTTGGCTCAGGCAATCTGAGATGGGAAAAGGGAACCTCCTCAAGCCACTTTGATGACGGAAGAGTCACTCAAAAAAACTTGGATGGGGGTGATCAGGCAACTTGGAGGGTGGGAAAGGGAGGGTGGAAAGGAGGGTGGGAAAAGGGAAGTTGTGCGGTGTGGGCATTTCAACTCCACTGGAATGCGAATACCACACCTGGAATTTTGAGGAAGTGGCGGCCTCGCGTGTTCGCCACTCCGCCAACAGGTTTCTTGAGGGGGGACGTGGCACTCCATCACGTTGTTCAAGACGCCCTTGATGTGTAGCTTTCGTCGTGCTGCATCCACGAGGATGAGGACAGAGAACCGGCATCCCAGATTGTATTCGAGGTACCGCATCCCGGCCTTGGTCTTTAGCCGCTGCATGAAGCGTCGAGCCACCAGGAGGCTTCGCCGCACCGGGCGGTTGGCCTCCTCTTCCTCTCCTTCGTCGACTGAAAATTGTGACTTCTGAAGACTTTGGTCCCTCACGGGATCTGCCTCCTACAGGGGAAGGACCTGCTCCCCAGCCTCCTCCAGTATGTCTTCCACCTCAGTGTGTTTGACGTCCTACGAGACTGCTGTGTCCTGCAGGGTAGGCTCGTCTTGCGGTCCTTGACACCGGGCCTCACTGGCAACATCCTCCGTCACATTCGGTGTGGGCAAGAGCACTGTCTCGCTTCCCTTCTCGTGGGGGCGGTGGTGGCGAGCCAGGGTCTGCCGTGCCGAGGAGCACCCCGCCACCAGGAACACAGACACAACCACCACCGCCACACACACGGTCAACACGAAGCTGAATACAAACTCCTTGTGTTCCTGCTCAGCTTTCTAGACCTGTTTCTCCAGGCAGGCCAGACGTTCCTTGCTGCCCACCACCATGGGCAGCACCTCCCCCCAGCTGTCACCCAGGGGGAAGCCGCACTCCGCCAGGGGATCCCTTGGGGACGCCAGCCACGAGGCGGCCAAACCCGGTGCCCCCGCCACCTTCCCCAGCAGGGTGGTTGTGGGGTCCTGTGTCCCCCCAGGCCCGCATCCCCTGGCGCAGCTTGTCGCCTCCCAGCACCAAGCCCCGCAGGGGCGAGGGCGATCCCGACCCCCATCACCAACACCAGCGCCCCGGAAGAAACATCTCAGGGTGACAAAGTTTTTCATTTTTGTATGAAATTATAATTGTGAGGAAAAAGGATAAAAAGGACCCTTGGTACGGTGGATCACCAAAAGGGGATGGTAGTGGAAGGCGATGTTCTCTGAGCCACAGGGTCGCCGCTTGACCCATACAGGGTCACGCCGTTTGTGTTTTGCATCACATAACAATATATCTAAATAACATTATCATCTACAAGATCAATGGTAATACTGTTACCCTCATTTGTTGTTATTATCTGTTGCCGTCCCTGACAAAGGTCCCTAAACTCTTCAGGTCATCGACTCCTCCTTGGAATCCCTGTTCTGTTTTTGACCCCTAAAGCATTCATTACAATTACACCAACAAACAAACAAGTAAATAAAATCAGTACTACTATTTTCTAAGACTTCTATCCTTGTGGAGCTGTGTGGTTTGTGGTGAAAAGGAAAGTCTTGTCTTTCAAAAACACAGTCCGTTTCCCGCACCCCACCAATGACTATACTTAACAACCATACGACTACTACCACCACTATTACCACTATTACCGGTACCAGTAGTAAGAGAAACTATAAAAAAATATAGATACCTACAGAAATAATAGGTACAGTAGTCAGCCACTAACGCCAAATGTTTAATCGACCTTCAGCCGCCTTTCCGGTATTTGAAGACCCCTTTTGACAACTGTTTCCCTCCTCCCGCGGCATCGCTGTACAAGACTTTCTATCATTGTCACCCCTATTCTTTCCATCTTCTTTAAAGCAAGAGTTTAAGCAGTAAACTGTACTCTTTCATCCCTTGCACTGGTAAACTCTGGAACTCCTTCAGTCGCCTTTCGGGTATAAGGAATCCTTTTGACCCCCGTTTCCCTCCTCCCGCGGCACAACTTTCTACTCATTCAGTGTGAGGAACGCTTGTTAATTTATTTTACACAAGAGGAGAAACAGAGAGGAAAAGTAAGAACAAAATATTCACCACATAACAGTTTAATTATTTCATCAAGTTTCCTCCTCCCCCTCCTCCTCCTCCTGCTCCTCCTGCTCCTCCTCCTCCTCCTCCTTCTCCTCCTCCTCCTCTTCAGAGAGGCCACTGCCATTATTGAAGGCAATCAATAATTCTACCTCAGATAACTGGAAATAGCTTGGGGCCCTTCCCGTACTCGCGTGGTAAAATACTGGGTTTGGGTGGTGGTTTCCCGTGTGCTTGGTGTCTGCCTGGCCTTTTTCCGGCTTTCATATTTAAAAAGCGTAGATTTAAAAAGCAAATAGGGAAAAAACTGGTTCACAAATAGAGTGGTAATGATTGGAATGGTCCCAAAGTCGTCAGGTAGTTTGGTGCGGAGGTCAATAGGAGTTTTAAAAAGAGGATTAGACAGCTTTATGGATGTAGGTAGTGTTAAGTAACAGTTGACAACAGTTTAAGACAGTTGGACCTGTGACTAACGATTTACCCTTATACCCTTTTTAGTTGGCATCAGAATGCCCCTGAACTCCGCTTGCCTATGTGCCCCTCATACACAGTTGTTCCCCCCGAGGTGCCCCCCCATTGATAGATACCTAGAACATAAGAAAGTAGAAAATAAGTAAGTTACAAGAGGCCGTGAGACCTACACGAGGTAGTTTCTGTTACTTAACACTACCTACATCCACCTTTCATCCCCATCCATGAATTTATCCAGCCTCCTTTTAAAGCTCTCTAATGACTCCGCACTGACCACCTGACGACTGAGTCTATTCCAATCACTTACCACCCTATTTGTGAACCACTTTTTCCCTAGATATAATACTCCAACAGGGTAATGAGGTTGTCTATGAGTCAAACAATGCATGCTCTTTCTATCGCTGCTGAATATGAGGTTAAAACATGACCTTTCGGAAAACCCAGAAAAGCTACACATTTTCCATTATAAAAAGTTGTTTGAAATAATGACATGAGAGAAGTGGGGGACGGACGGACGGACGGACGGACGGACGGACGGACGCTCTCTCTCTCTCTCTTCTCTCTCTCTCTCTCTCTCTCTCTCTCTCCTCTCTCTCTCTCTCTCTCTCTCTCTCTCTCTCTCTCCTCTCTCTCTCTCTCTCTCTCTCTCTCTCTCTCTCTTCTTTCTCTCTCTCTCTCTTTTCTCTCTCTCTCTCTCTCTCTCTCTCCTCTCTCTCTCTCTCTCTCTCTCTCTCTCTCTCTCTCTCTCTTCTCCTCTCTCTCTCTCCTCTCTCTCTCTCTCTCCTCTCGTCTCTCTCTCTCTCTTCTCTCTCTCTCTCTCTCTTCTCTCTCTCCCCTCTCTCTCCTCTCTCCCTTTTTCTCTCTCTCTCTCTCTCTCTCTCTCTCTCTCTCTCTCTCTCTCTCTCTCTCTCTCTCTCTCTCTCTCTCTCTCTCTCTCTCTCTCATCATTATCAACGCTACAAAACCCAAATATAGCAACTCATTAAACGCAGCCACTTTAATGCCTGTCAATCCTCCCAACAATTAGCTCTGCCATTGTACAGGTAACACAAAGGAATTTCCGACTCATACATAAGAAGAACATACGAAAATAAGGAAGCTACAAGAGGCTGTGAGACCTACACGAGGTAGTTCTTTACTTACAACCCTACATCCACCTTTCATCCCCATCCATGAATTATTAGCCTCCCTCTAAAGCTCTCTAATGACTCCGCACTAACACCTATCTATTGGTCAACATTCCAATCAATTCACCACCCATTTGTGAACACTTTTCTCCCAATTTCCTTTTTAAATCTACGCTTTTCCAGTTTGAATCCGAGTTCNTCCCTAATTTCAGGTCATCGACTCCTCCTTGAATCCCTGTTCTGTTTTGACCCCTAAAGCATTCATTACAATTACACAACAAACAAACAAGTAAATAAAATCAGTACCTATTTTCTAGACTTCTATCCTTGTGGAGCGTGTGGTTTGGGTGAAAAGAAAGTCTTGTCTTTCAAAAAACACAGTCCGTTTCCGCACCCCACCAATGGCTATACTTAACAACCTACGACTACTACCACCACTATACCACTATACCGGTACCAGTAGTAAGAGAACTGTAAAAAAATATAGATACCTACAGAATAAGTACAGTAGTCAGCCACTAACGCCAAATGTTTGATCGACTTCAGCCGCCTTTCCGGTATTTGAAGACCCCTTTGACAACTGTTTCCCTCTCCCGCGGCATCGTTGTACAAGACTTTCTACTCATTGTCACCCCTATTCTTTCATCTTCTTAATGCAAGAGTTAAGCAGTATCTGTACTCTTTCATCCCTTGCACTGGTAAACTTTGGAACTCCTTCAGTCGCCTTTCGGGTATTAAGGAATCCCTTTTGACCCCTGTTTCCCTCCTCCCGCGGCACAACTTTCTACTCATTCAGTGTGAGGAACGCTTGTAATTTATGTACACAAGAGGGAGAGCAGAGAGGAAAAGTAAGAACAAAATATTCACCACATAACAGTTTAATTATTTCATCAATGTCTTCCTCCTCCTCCTCCTCCTCCTCCTCCTCCTCCTGCTCCTCCTTCCTCCTCCTCCTCCTCCTCCTCTTCAGAGAGGCCGCTGCCATTATTCTGAAGGCAATCATAATTCTACCTCAGATAACTGGAAATAGCTTGGCCTTCCCGTACTCGCGTGGTAAAATACTGGTTGGCTGGTGGTCCAGTGTGCTTGGTGTCTGCCTGGCCTTTTTCCCGGCTGCATATTTAAAAAGCGTAGATTTAAAAAGCAAATAGGGAAAAACTGGTTCACAAATAGAGTGGTAAATGATTGGAATGGTCTAAAGTCGTCAGGTAGTTGGTGCGGAGTCAATAGGGAGTTTTAAAAGGAGGATAGACAGCTTTATGGATGTAGGTAGTGTTAAGTAACAGTTGACAACAGTTAAGACAGTTGGACCTGTGACTAACGATTTACCCTTATACCCTTTTATGTGGCATCAGAATGCCCCTGAACTCCGCTTGCCTAGTGCCCCTCATACACAGTTGTTCCCCCCGAGGTGCCCCCCCATTGATAGATACCTAGAACATAAGAAAGTAGAAAATAAGTAAGTTACAAGAGGCCGTGAGACCTACACGAGGTAGTTTCTGTTACTTAACACTACCTACATCCACCTTTCATTCCCATCCATGAATTTGCCAGCCTCCTTTTAAAGCTCTCTAATGACTTCCGCACTGACCACCTGACGCTGAGTACTATTCTCATCACTTACCACCCTATTTTGTGACCAGCTTTTTCCCTAGATAAATACTCCACAGGTAAGGAGGTGTCTATATATAGTTCAAACAATGCATGCTCTTTCTATCGCTGCGCTGCTGAATATGAGGTTAAACATGACCTTTATCGGAAAACCCAGAAGCTACACATTTTTCATTATAAAAGTTGTTTGAAATAATGACAGAGAGAATGGGGACGGACGGACGGACGGACGGACGGACGACGGAACGCTCTCTTCTCTCTCTTCTCTCTCTCTCTCCTTCTCAATCATCATCTCTCTCTCTCTCCCTCTCCTCTCTCATCTCTCTCTCTCTCTCTCCCATCGCTCCTCTCTCTCGATCTCCTCTCTCTCTCTCATCTCGTCTCTCTCTCTCCTCTCTCTCTCTCTCTCTCTCCGTCTCTCGTTCCTCCTCTCTCTCTCTCTCTCTCTCTCTCTCTCTCTTATCTCTCTCTTCTCTCCTCTCTCTCTTCTCGCGCTCTCTTCTCTCTCTTCTCTCATCTCTCTCTCTCTCTCTCTACATCTCTCTCTCTTCTCTCTCTCTCTCTCTCTCTCTCTCTCTCTCCTCCTCTCTCTCTCGATCTCTCTCTCCTCCTCTTCTCTCTCTCGTCTCTCTCTCTCTCTCTCATCTCTCATACTCTCTCATCTCTCTCTCTCTCTATCTAGCTCTCTCTCTCGCCTCCTCTCTTCCTCTCATCTTCTCTCCTCTCTCTCTTCACTTTCATTTCAACGGTTCTACAAAACCCAAATATAGACAACTCATTTCAACGCAGCCACTTTTAATGCCTGTCAATCCGTCCAACAAATTAAGCGCTGCATTGACAGGTACACAAGGGAATTTTCCGACTCTAACATTAAGAAGAACATAAGAACATAAGGACGCTACACAGAGGCTGGTGAGACCTACACGAGGTAGTTTCTTTTACTTAACACTACCTACATCCACCTTTCATCCCATGGCCATGAATTTATCTAGCCTCCTCTAAAGCTCGTTAATGACTCCGACTAACTACCTATCTATTGATTCAACATTCCATCATTCCCATCCCATTTGTGGACCACTTTCTCCATTTTCCTTTTTAAATCTACGCTTTTCCAGTTTGAATCCGTATACTTCTTTGTTCTACCCTGGTTAATAGCCGTGAAACCTTTTCCTCTTCGCCTTTTATTTTAATCCTTCATCATGACAAGCAAATAGTGTTCTATCGATAAAGTTTCAGATATTCCTTTAAAATTCAAGGTTTTATATCCTTTATTAGTCCCAGTCAATCTAGCTTGAGTTTTTGGCAGAACCTCAAACAAATTGCTAACAAAGGTTTTTTAACTTGATATGGGCATGAATAACCTCTCTTTCGGATAAAAAAAGTGTTTACCAAAATTAACCTTGCCGAAGGGTCACGGCCCACCATCGTAAAATCCAACGGGGAAGATCTTCCGACACCGCCGCCCACAAACGGTTTTTTCCTCCTTCCTCTTATCCTAATATTAAGCTAGGTCATAATTGTTTTTACAACCAAATGCTGACTATGTACTGCCATTACCATACAATTTTCATCAAAATTGGTACAGTAGTTTTTTGTGGCAAAAAAATTAAAACCGATAAAGGGTTCAAACGGCCGCATCATTTGGCAAGCACTTCTACCCAGCTTTATTTCCCTTTAATCCTCATCTCTGTATTTCCTTTAATATTTTCTCCACTTTCTGTCCACTCTCTTTTCTTATATTTCTGTCTGTGAAAAAATAGTCTTTCAGACTAAACAGCGTCAACTTCATTACTCCTCATTATTTTTGGCATGATTACTGAACATACACAGGGATGCCAGGACAAAACAATATGACACAACCAGCATGACAGTGTTTTGAATCCGCAGTTCATACATATTAAGAGCCAACGATAGGTGGAATTCTTTTTCCTCTTTTGTCCAATTGGGACCTTAAATAAAAAAATAATTAATTAAAATATGCTATGATGTAGCTTATAAATTTGACTTTTGCATTAATTTAGATTAGCGACGATTAGTGTTTGGACGCTATCCACTGCAAGCGTGTGGCTGAAATTCAAAGTTTTTTACAATGCAGAACTAGCAAGGCAGTCGTTTATGGCACTAGTACCGCACCAGGAGGCTCTTCAGCAAGAAGAGCGAGATGTGAGGGATACATTGAAGCTCGTTGCGTTTCTCCAGACATATGACCCTTTCAACGGAAGAATCCGTCCATTCACAGCATTTCAATGGAGTAACTGGAAGACAAAAAGGTGAATGTGGACAAAGCGAAACTCCATAGGAAGACAATCATAGCTTACAATGTTGGAAAAAAATGTCCACGAGTACACTTTAAAAGAAGGATCGGCAATTACACTTGGGCAAAAGTTTTTCGGCTCAGCAAAGATTAGCAGTTGAGAAACTGTCCAAACTCTATTCCAGAGACTTGTGTGCTATCTACCATGAACCCTCTACTCAGCAGCGCAGAACATTTCCATAATGACTTTGTGTTACCCACCTTCACTTTTTTAATTCTTTCGGACTGCCGCGAGAGGCAAGAACCGGCTTTGGGCAAGACGCAATATGGGAACTGACTTCCCCTGTACAATCAGGTCCACAGTCTTCAGATCCACATATTCTCTTAGATGGTGTAGCACTACTTCACGCCTCCCATGGCAAAAAGGTCACACATTTGATGAGATCCTGTGCCTGCGATACCGCAGATATGTCACAACTAGATATGGAAAAGCATGCATTTTCTTTGATGGATATGAAAGTGTCCATCCTTAATGACGCGACCTCAACCTACGCCGAGCAGGGGGCTCTGTTGGTGTTAAGGTGTTACTGAACCCATAAAATGGTGTTCAAATTAAAAAAGGATGTTTTCTAGCTATCAAGAAACAAACATTGTTTTTCATCACTTGCTGGGAAAGAGTTTTGGAGGAAGCAGGTTGTAAAGAGTCCCATGCATCTGGAGACGCTGACGTATTGATTGTGAAGACTGCTCTAAAATGGCACAGACAGGAGAAAACCATTTTGATAGCAGATGAACTGACCTATTGGGCCTTCTATTGTTATCATTCCAATAGAGATGACGGTTACAATATCTACTTCACGACGCCACAACCAAAGGCTGTGCAAAAAGTGTGAAAAGTTCTGAACATCAAAGAGAATGATGAAATCTTTGGGAGATGTGGTTTGTTCCAACATTCTTTTCATCCATGCACTACTCTGGTTGGTGATTGTACATCCAGTGTTCATGGAATTTGGAGGCAAGCGTCTCTTCGAAGGGATTGAACAATAGAAACTTCCTCAAACTGGCAGCAGTGTTTGGGCAAGGATGCAGTTCAGAAGAGGTTATTGAGCTTGGGGGAGAAGGCTTTCGTGTGCCTGTAACATGGTAATGAATGGGAAAACATCAATCATCTCCGACTGAGGCGCTTTAAGGAAAAGGTTGTAAAAGCTCAAAAGTATGTTGAGCCAATCAGTGCCACCAACAAAGCAGCTACGAAATTCCACAGCCTTCGAGTTTACTTCCAATCAGGAATGGAAAAGTAGAAACCTCTTAAAACCTGACGATGGGGATGGAAACGTTTCAGATGGTAAATTACAACCGAATCATGACTGACTTTTGTTTTTTTTCCAGCTGGTCCTGTGAATTTTGTTGGCTATATTAGTGTAACTGTACTTCAGGGTGTAGTACAGCAAGATCAGTTGGCAGGAACATGGCATTCACGACGGTTCAAACTGTGTGGTTATTGCAAAGGCCTCACTGCACCAACTCACGTTACGCCGATCCTTGCTGATGATGAAATTCCTGTGACTAGTTCTTGACAAGGAAATGTTCTTTGTCCGTTCATGAACTTGTTCTGTGGTGTTATGCAAGAGCCTTGCCCAGCATCGAACCAACTGAACCATTTCCCTGATTGTAATTGTACTTATTTTGGGACACTATTTTTTTTTAGAAATGGTCAGGAATTAATGTGCAATTGTTGCCTTGAAAAGGCTACTTAGTCTGTTTTTGTACCTTTTATATTCATATTGTATAAGAAATAAAAAAAATAGCATGAAACAAGGCAGGGGCCTAGTCATTTTTCTGGTGTTAGTTTATTGTTAGCATATAGCTACCTTCATTACAATTTAAAACACCAGAAAATGTCAAGCTGCTTGGGGTGGGCCCTGTGTGGGTTTTCATGGCAAAAATATTTTTTTATTTCCTAATTTATCGGTTGTTTAATTGTTGTTGCACAAAAACTCTGTACCATTTAATGAAAATTGTATGGTAATGGCAGGACAGTAGTCACATGCATTTGGTGTAAAAAATTATTGACCTAGCTCTAATTAATTATGGATAAGAGGAGAAAAAACCGTTTGTGGCGCGGGTCGAGATCTTCCCCGTTGTGATTTACAGATGGCGGCCGTTGACCCCTTTCGGCAAGGTTAATTCTGGTAAACTTTTTTTTATCCGAAAGAGAGGTTATTCATGCCCAATATCCAAGTTAAAAACCTTTGTTAGCAATTTGTTTGAGGTTCAGCCACATTTTGACTAGACTATATAGACGCGAGCTGGCGATATGATTCGAGTCAACACAGATAAGGCTATAGTCGCCACGGTACACTAATGTCACCAGGAGACATATATAACGAATTTTAGCATCACTACAGACTTGTATGTGCCACTGAAGACAGGTACGTAATATAAACTACTGTACATGCTTCTTCCATGGCACATATACAAGTCTGTAGTGATGGTTTAGGGTTGAAATTCGTAATATATGGCGCCTGGCGACATAAATGCACCATGGCGACTATAGTGTTATCTACGGTAAGACCTAGGACACGTATCTTTTGGTCATAATTGGAGAACCGTCGCTCTTTTTTTAATCAGATATATAGTCAGAATGATAGATTTTCCTCAACCCTGTTAACCCCTTCACGCCCAGAGCTTTCCTTTGCTATATAAAATCGTCTGTTGTTAGCCCTAGAATTACGAAAAGTAACTGAATATACCAAATTAGTTAGTGGACTAGGATACTAAACAGGTCATATCTATAAAACATTGCTTATGTTCATTAAAAATCGTCTAATGGTACCCAAATTACAATGGAAATTACGTTCTCGGCCTCAAGGGGTTAATCAGATATATAATAAGAATGATATATTTTCCTCAAAAGCCTGTTAATAACAAATAAATCTACCATGTTGTTTGGAGGATACGATTGAAGAAAAGTTGACTATACTCTCTTATTTTTAACGAGGTGAAAAATCTTGACCCCTTGCTGCTTACTGACTGATAATTGATACCAGGAGAAGGGAATACTACGCTTCTTCTAAATTTCATTGTATTTTATCAGTTACTCATATAGTTAGGTAAACGTAGGCATAGTTTTAAGTTTTAAGCATGAGACCTTGAGATAGAATGGAATTTTCACCTCGTTAAAAAAATAGACTAAAGTGGGAAGCTAAACTATCATAAAAATCAGTTGTCAGTTGTTAACACGTTCTCTCTCTCTCTCTCTCTCTCTCTCTCTCTCTCTCTCTCCTCTCTCTCTCTCTCTCTCTCTCTCTCTCTCTCTCTCTCTCTCTCTCTCTCTCTCTCTCTCTCTCTCTCTCTCTTTTTAACACCCCACCCCCCACACCCACACCCACACCCACACCCACACACCCACACACATACCCACACTGTCAAAGAGTCTTGGCTGGACAGACCATGCCGTTAATAGACATGCTATACTTATATAAGTTTGTTTATACAGTTTATAGATGTAACAATAATGGCAATAAATTGACTATTACTATTATTACTATTAATATTAATATTACTATTACACACACGCAGGTTTGGGGAGGCGGTGGCCGAGTGGTTAGCGTCTTTGAGTGCTGAACTCAATGTCCCGAGTTCGAATCCTGCCGGGGGCAACTCTTTCAAGAGCCTGGTAGGGGAGCAGAAGGTCCCGAGTTCAAGTCTCACTAAGGAGGCAACTGTCAAATCAGTCGTCGAGTGGCCGAAGCAACCCACATGCAAGCGTATATCTGTCTGCCGATTGCGAGTGTGACAATGGACTCTAGGGGTTGCATGCGCCTAAACTGAAGAACCGAACATCACAGAAAATGGGATCTTCACCTGAGACCACAGGTGTCACTATAAAAATCCAGCCTGCGCCACCAACGGGCGAGATCAACCAACATCAAGACTCCATATGCCTACAGGCGCTATAGGCTACAACGTAAAAAACAAAAACAAAAAACAAAACACTTACCTGTCCCTCTCACCACATCGGGGTTGGCAGCCTTGCTATGGGCGTGAGTCTCGTGGGCGTCCTCGCTACACACATCACATAGGCTGCCCACGTATACATTCGTGAGGGTGGGCTGGGCGTCCTTACTGTGGGTCTGTGGGCGTGAGCGGTGGGTGTAGTGGGTTAGCACGATGCCCACCACTAAAAGGACCAAGACGGCGCCCACCCCGCCCACTATCGCGCCCACTACAGGAGGCAGCAGGACGCCCTTCTCTGGGGGGCCTGCAGGAAGAGAAACATAAGACCATAAGAACATAGACATAAGAACATAAAAACACAGAACATAGAACATAAGAATATAAAAACACAGAACATAGAACATAAGAGCATACAAACACAGAACATAGAACATTAGAACATAAGAACATAGAACATTAGAACATACGAACATAGAACATACGAACATAGAACATTAGAACATAAGAACATAACATTAGAACATAAGAACATAATAACACAGAACATAAAACATAGAACATAGGTTAGGGCAGGCCCCCCTAAACCATGGTAACCCCCTCCTGTGTGTGTTGGGGGAGGAGGGGAAGGGGGGAAAGGGGGTTGGTGGGGGGGGAGGGGGGTTAGTTGGGGGGAAGGGGGGAAGAGAGTTAGTAAGGAGGAGGGGGAAAGGGGGTTCGTTAAGGAGTAGGAGGGGGGAAAGGTTATACAAAATATACAATATAATAATACAAAAGGAATACAAAAGTGTGTTTGATGTATTTGTTTTCTTTTCAATCACAAAAGACTGACCTCGGTAAAAATGGTAAAAAAAAGAAGCAACAGAAAGGCCGCTTAGTTACCTGTGAACTGCATAAAGTACACAGAGCTTTACTTAAATGTATACAAGAAAATGTTTCTTTCCTCGCCTCACGAAATCTTTGAAACAATGTTAAATGTCCTCTATGTCTGCTTAACCCTTGAGGCCCAGAACGTTATTTCCAATGCAATATGGCTGTCATTAGACGATTTTAATTAATATAAGTAATATTTTATAGCTATGACCTGTTTAGTATCCTTGTCCACTAGCTTATCTGGTATATTTAGTTACTTTTTGTAATCTTATTGCTAACAATAGACGATTTTATATAGCTAAGAAAAGATCTGGGCGTAAAGAGTTAATAGAAAAAGATAAACAGATAACAGCGATACATATCATCTACAGGAAAGGTGTAAAAACATAAGAACATAAGAACATAAGAAAATAAGGAAGCTACAAGAGACCGCGAGGCCTACACGTGGTAGTTCCTGTCGCCTAACACTACCTACATCCACCTTTCATCCCCATCCATGAACCTATCCAGCTCCCCTTAAAGCTCCCCAATGACTCCAGCATTAACTACCTGTCTACTGAGACCATTCCATTCATTCACCACCCTATTGTGAACCAGTTTTTCCCTATTTCCTTTCTAAATCTACGCTTTTCCAGCTTGAATCCGTTACTTCTGTTCTACCCTGGTAAAAAGCCGTAAGAACTTTTCCTACCTCTCCTTTATTAAATCCCTTTATCCACTTAAAAAATTCTATCAGATCGCCCCTTACTCTGCGTCTCTCGAGTGTAATTTTAATAACTTCAATCTCTTCTCATAACTAAAGTTACGCATCCCTTGTATCATTTTGGTCATCCTTCTCTGCACTTTTTCTAACAACACTATACCCATCCTGTAATATGGAGACCAAAACTGAACTGCATAGTCTAGGTGAGGCCTGACTAGAGCCAGATAAAGCTTTAGAATAACTTCCGCACTTCTACTTTTAACACTTCTGGTAATTAATCCTAATACTCTATTAGCTCTATTTCTGGCCTCAATACATTGTTTCCTAGGTAGGAGGTCTGGGCTCACCCTCACTCCAAGATCTTTTTCACCTTCTGATCTTTTCAGCGATACATTGCTTATGGTGTATCTATTACCAGGGTTTTTTCTACCAACATTCATAAGCTACATTTATCAATATTAAATTCCATCTGCCATCTGACTGCCCACTCGTTAAGTTTATCTAAGTCTCCCTCCAATATGTTTACCTCAGACTGTGATCCAATAATCCTACCTAACATAGTATCATCAGCAAACCTGCTGATATCACTGCTAATCCCACTATCCAAGTCGTTGATGTAAATCAAATATAGTAATGGACCCAAAACAGACCCTTGTGGAACTCCACTTGTCACCAGTCCCCATTCAGATTTGGAACCATTAATTGTAACCCTTTGTTGCCTATTACTTAGCCAAGCTCTGATCCAATGAAGAACCTTCCCATCTATACCATGAGCCCTAACCTTATTTAAGAGTCGCTCGTGTGGTACTTTGTCCAATGCCTTACTAAAGTCCAGATATATTATATCATAATCCTTATCATTATCTGCCGTCTCATAAACTTTCCAATAAAAATTCAATAAATTGGTGAGACATGACCTACCCTTGGTGAATCCATGTTGTGAATCATTGATCAAACTATGTTTATCTAAGTGCTCTCTAATGTTTTTTGCAATAATAGATTCCAATAATTTACCCACCACTGATGTTAGACTTACGGGTCGATGATTTGACTTTAGTCCTCTGTCTCCCTTCTTAGATATGGGAACAACATTTCCTTTCCTCCACAATAATGGCACATCGCCTATCTCAACCGATTTCCTAAAAATGTGCACTAACGACTCACTAACAACCTCCTTGCATTCCTTTAATACCCTGGGATACACTTCATCTGGTCCTGGCGATTTAAATTTTTTCATGTTTTGTATACCCTCCTCCACCATTTCCCTAGTCATCACAATATCTTTGAGTTTCTCCTCATCGCTTCCTTTGAACATCTGTTCACTATCAGGTATCGTCTGTGTATCCTCCTCCGTAAAAACACTTAAGAAATAATCATTTAGACTTTTACACATATCCTCATCCGTATTTAAGACCTCACCCTGTCCTGACCTTAACGGCCCAACTAATTTCCTTGTCTTTGTTTTATAAACCTGATAGAACCCCTTTGGGTCCCTTTTCGCCTGTTCTGCAACTTTAATTTCATAATTGTTCATAGCAACTCGAGTTAATTTCTTCACTGTCCTCGCCATGACAAATAAATTTCCAGTATTTGGTCATTTCTAAAAATTTGCACCACTATGGCATGTTTCCAAGCGTCAGGGAAAACACCAGTAACCATGGACGTGTTGATAATGCATGTTACATATAATGCTATTACATACAATGCATCCCTAACAAGTTTCAATGGTATAGCATCCGAGCCAACAGAGTTAGTATTATTAGTAGAGAGAGAGAGAGAGAGGAGAGAGAGAGAGAGAGAGAGAGAAGAGAGAGAGAGAGAGAGAGAGAGAGGAGAGAGAGAGGGGAGAGGAGAGAGAGAGAGAGAGAGAGAGAGAGAGAAAAGGAGAGAGAGAGAGAGAGAGAGAGAGAGGAGAGAGAGAGAGAGAGAGAGGAGGAGAGAGGAGAGAGAGAGAGAGAGAGAGAGAGAGAATTTGTCCTTACACTGGAACGTATTTGGAAACTTGGTATTAAATTACGTATATATGTACTTTATCTTATTATTACTACTAGTGCGTGCGTGCGTGCGTGCGTGCGTGCGTGCGTGCGTGCGTGCGTGCGTGCGTGCGTGCGTGCGTGCGTGCGTGCGTGCGTGCGTGCGTGCGTGCGTGCGTGCGTGCGTGCGTGCGTGCGTGCGTGCGTGCGTGCGTGCGTGCGTGCGTGCGTGCGTGCGTGCGTGCGTGCGTGCGTGCGTGCGTGCGTGCGTGCGTGCGTGCGTGCGTGCGTGCGTGCGTGCGTGGTGTGTGTGGTGTGTGTGTGTGTGTGTGTGTGTGTGTGTGTGTGTGTTGTGGTGTGTGTGTGTGTGTGTGTGTGTGTGTGTGTGTGTGTGTGTGTGTGTGTGTGTGTGTGTAGAATCAAACGCACACTCATTGACTCGGCTGAAGGTCAAGGATATCAGGCCAAAACTTCACTGTCTTAAGCTTAACCCCTTGAGGCCCAAAACGTAATTTCCATTATAATTTGGCTATCATTAGAAGATTTTTAGTGAATATAAGCAATATTTTATAGATGTGACCTGTTTAGTATCCTTGTCGACTAACTAATTTGGTATATTCAGTTACATTTCGTAATTTTATGGCTCGACAATATAAGATTTTTTTTATCAAAGTAAAGATTTGGGCGTGAAGGGCTTACCAAGAGTTTGTAAAAAAATATTGGGTGAGAATACAGCTGAGAGCCAAAAGTGAAGAAGTGTCGCACACATACTGGACAGAAATAGCGACGGTCAGGGAAAGAAAAGGTACGAGAGAGGCTCAACACAGGCCACTAACGCACAGCGACAAGACTGTAGAGTGTAAATAAGGCAGCGCTAATCACAAGAGACTTAACCCCATCACGCCCGGATCTTTCCTTTGCTATATTTCCTTTGTTTTAATTGCTAAAATTGTCTGTTGTTAGCCATAAAATAACGAAAAGTAACTGAATATACCAAATTATCTAGTGGATAATGATACTAAACAGGTCACAGCTATAAAATATTGGTTATATTCACTAAAAATCGTCTAGTGGCTTACCTAAATTACAATGGAAATTACGTTCTGGGCCTCAAGGGGTTAAATGGATAGCAAATGAGCTAACACGTGTCAAGGGAAGATGTCAGGAAAGGGAAAAGTACGAGCTATCCTAAAAGGGTCTGGAAATCTGTCCCTGAAGACCGTAATTTTAATAGACTGATTTTCTAATTAATTGAAATAGATGCGAAATATAAGAACATTTGAATATTTTCGTAGAGGAAGAAAGTTTCTCACCCAAAAAAAAGGTAAAATGGGGGAGTGGAAAAACGTTAAGAAAGAAAATCAGCTGTCAAAAGATCATGTAAAATATCATTTAAGAAAAGAAGAGAGAGAGGAAAGTAGAAAGAAAGAAGGAAGAGAGGAAAGAAGTAGAAGAGGGAAATTGTCACTCAGAGTCAGACAGACACAGATAAAAGGGTAGATATAGACAGGAAGGTGAAACTTTTACAGCAAAGAGAAAAAGTCCGGCGTTACAAGAGGTCCGGGGTTACAAGAGGTCCGGGGTTACAAGAGGTCCGGGGTTACAAGAGGTCCGGGGTTACAAGAGGTTCGGGGTTGCAAGAGGTCCGGGGTTACAAGAGGTCCGGGGTTACAAGAGGTCCGGCGTTACAAGAGGTCCGGGGTTACAAGAGGTCCGGAGTTACAAGAGGTCCGGGGTTACAAGAGGTCCGGGGTTACAAGAGGTCCGGGGTTACAAGAGGTCCGGGGTTACAAGAGGTCCGGCGTTACAAGAGGTCCGGGGTTACAAGAGGTCCGGAGTTACAAGAGGTCCGGGGTTACAAGAGGTCCGGGGTTACAAGAGGGCAGGCAAGGCACCATAAAAAGTCCGGTATTACAAGAGGGCAGGCAAGGCAACAGCACAAATTTGGTGTAACAAGGGGGCAGTCAAGGCAATAGAAAAAGTCCAGCGTTACAAAAAGTCCGGCGTTACAAAAGGGCAGGCAAGGCAACATAAAAAGTCCGGCGTTACAAAAAGTCCGGCGTTACAAAAAGTCCGGCGTTACAAGAGGTCCGGGGTTACAAGAGGTCCGGGGTTACAAAAGGGCAGGCAAGACAACATAAAAAGTTCGGCGTTACAAAAAGGCCGGCGTTACAAGAGGTCCGGGGTTACAAAAGAGCAGGCAAGACAACATAAAAAGTTCGGCGTTACAAAAAGGCCGGCTTTACAGGAGGTCCGGCGTTACAAGAGGTCAAGCGGCAGGCAGCGCGACACTCACCCATGCGTTTCTCTGCGACCTTCATGATGTCTGCTGCCAGGCTGATGGAGACGCTCTGCCCTCGGAGGTTGGTGGCGCACACTTTGAGGGTGACATCCATTCCCGCCTCCAACCCGCGCACCACAAACTCCGGCGCCAGACTGAAAGCAATTAACAAAAGGTTATTATTACTATTATTATTATTTTCTTTACATCACAAATAACTGGCCAAGGATATAAAAAAAAGGGGTAACTAGGGGGGGGGGGGGGCACTCAGTAGAGCGCATACCTCCGCCCAGGCATGTAATAATTAGTTGCCATGGCAACAGTTGTGATTCGATTCCATCCAAAATTAAATCAGTTCTTCCTTATACCAAATAGACTTGGTATACCTAGTTTGGTCTAAGTCTATTCGTAATTTTTCGAGAAATCCTGTACACTAACAAACAAACAAACAAACAAACAGACAGATCGGGGTGAAAACATAACCTCCCTCCAACTTCGGTGGCGGAGGTAACAAAAAGCCCGCTTAGTTGCCAGTCCCTATAAAGAAGACAGTAAGAGAATAAAGAAAGAGGGGTGGGACAATTTAATTCGAGAGATGTCTTGTTACTCCTCTCTTGAAAAGATTTAAGTCGTAGGAAGGTGGAAAAATAGAAACAGAAAGAGAGTTCCAGAGTTTACCAGAGGGTTGAGGTATAGGGTCAGAGGACATGTGTAATTTTCAGAGCTTCGGCGCCAGACTGAACATGAGAACACAAGAATAAGGAAATGAACATAGAAAATAAAGAAGCTATATAAGAGGCCCTGCAATCTACACGTGGTTGTTCTTGTTCTTAGTTCTACTGTAGTTCTGTTGTAGTTCTGAAAGTTCTTACGGTTAGTCATCAGGGTAGAACCAAGACCTATATATGTATACAAGACCTATATATCTAAGAATATAGAGAATTAATAGAGAATATAGAAAATATAGAATATATGGTCTTGGGTTGAACAAGCAGTAACGGATGCAAACTGGAAACACGTAAATAAAAACACAAATGGGGAGAAACTGGTTTACAAATAGGGTCGTAGATGATTGGAATGGTCTCTGGAGATTGATGACTGGACGAATGGAATGTTAAGTAACAGGAACTACCACGTGTAGGTCTCACGGCCTCTTGTAGCTTCCTTATGTTCTTGTTCTTATTTTCTTATGTTCTTATGTCTTGTTCTTATGTTCTGTTCTTGTTCGTATGTTCTGTTTTGGTTCATATGTTCTATTCTTGTGTTTATGTTCTGTTCTTGTTCGTATGTTCTGTTTTTGTTCTTATGTTCTGTTCTTGCTCTTATGTTCTTATATTGAGGGTAGGGAAGGCAGGGTCAAGCGATATGTTTGATTGTAAAAAAAAAAAAAAAGATAAAGTGTCAATCGTGATATTTTGTTTCATTTTACGTTATATTCCTCATATGATTTTTTTTTTTTTGCTATTCAATGTATATTTGTTGAAGGCAATCACGGTAATTTTCACTTGGCGGGAAAGTCCTTCATGTGAGGCCACGTTGCAACTCACAACACAGCTACCATTACGTCTCCAATATTATATTCCTGCAGATAACAAAACTGGAAAAGCGTAGATTTAAAATGGAAATAGGGAAAAACTGGTTCACAAATAGGGTGGTAAATGATTGGAATGGACTCAGTCGTGGGGTAGTTAGTACGGAGTCAATGGGCAGTTTTAAAAGGTGGCTGGATAATTTCATGGATGGGAAAGAAAGGTGGATGTAGGTAGTGTTAAGGAACAGGAACTACCACGTGTAGGTCTCACGGACTCTTGTAGCTTCCTTATGTTCTTATGTTTTTATTCCATGTTCTGCTCCAAATTTAAAAGCTATTATCTTTACTCTATTAATGTTATTCACTCACAAGATATATTATGTGTGTATAATGTTCCTTCAAATAAGTACTGACAAAAGTGAGCCTCTAGGTCGGCATATAAGAACATAAGGAAGCTGTGGAAATTATCCATCAACCACCCTCTCATGATTAGTAGAGTGGTGGTTTTGTTCCCCCCTCCCCCTTGTGAGTGAGGTATTTTCCGCTCGTCATAGGGGAGTGCGTATCAATCAATCAATCATTGGGGGCATACGCCGGGGGGCGCGTCGCCTCGCCCACCCTACGACGCCACTCCCGGGGGTCACCACGCGCGAGTTCCCATGCAGGCTCCTTTCCCATACCAAGCAACTCTCGACAAGAAACATCAACTTGCCCCAGTCACGAGCCTTGTGGGCGCCCCCTTGGCCTCCTCCACGCCGGATTGTCTCTTACAGATACAACCCGATGGGAAGGATCGGTTTCAGGGTAGCGTGCCACATGCTCATATAGCCGAAGTTGGCGCTGACGGACTATGCAGGTAATAGGCCTCGATTCAGTCTCACGGTGCAATCGCTGATTTGACACGTAATCATCCCAGCGATACCCCATGATTCTGCGAAGACACTTATTACCAAAGGCATTGATTCGTCTCTTCAAGTCACTATTTAGTGTCCATGTCTCACAACCATAAAGTAAGACAGGGATCACAAGCGACTTGAAGATCCGGATCTTTGTCCTCCTGCACAGGTACCGACAACGTCAAATACTCCCGCTGAGCGAGTCCATAACACCGTGGGCTATGCCAATCCGCCGTAAGGCTTCTTGACGTGACCCGCCGTCATTATGGACTGCGCTACCAAGGTATGTAAAACTTTCCAAGATCTCAATGTCCTCGCCACACGCATGAACAGACTGTACTGCTTCATCTAGTAAGTCTCCAAACACCTGGACCTTGGTCTTGAGCCAGGAGACCTCAAGTCCCAAAGGCTTTGCCTCCTCGTGCAGCGCCTCGAGAGCCATCACCAGGACCTCCAGCGACTCAGCAAAGACTACTGCATCATCGGCAAAAACAAGAACAGTGATCTTGGTGTTGCCGACGGATGCTCCACAATCACTTTGATCTACAACCTTGTCCAATACCCAGTCCATACAAGGGTTGAAAAGTGATGGGGCAAGGACGCACCCTTGCCTCACTCCTGTATTCACAGGAAAGAAGCTGGATACACCTGCCGCACACTTCACAGCACTCGCAGTCCCAGAATACAGACCAGTTATCAAACCAATAGTCCTTGCAGGAATCCCTCGAAGTCGCAGAAGATCCCAGAGTGACTCACGATGCACTGAGTCAAATGCCTTCTTGAGATCAACATAGGCTGCAAGCATCCCCTGTCGAAACTCACGTCGGCGTTCCACCAGGACACGAAGCGCTAGGATACGGTCCGTTGTTGACTTACCAGGCGTGAACCCAGACTGCTGAGGTCTCTGATGCTTCACCAGATGACTGCGAATTCGTGTCAGCAATAGATGGGCAAGCACCTTGCCTGGTACGCTGAGCAGTGTAATACCGCGGTAATTGTTGCAGTCCTGACGGTCCCCTTTCCCTTTCCAGATAGGGACGACCAGCCCCCTTTTCCAGTCAGGAGGAATGGTACCTGATTGCCACACGGCAATGAGTGCGTATAGGGATGTATATATAATTATAATAGTAATGGGTAATATTAAGGTAATTTAAGTAAATGATTAGTGCTGGGATAGGATAAATTAATATTCTCAGTGCTATTAACCATTTGCACCTTATATAATTAGCACTGGTTTGAAGCGCGGTCATTGGCCGCCGCCCATTAGATACTAGCCACTAAGATTTCTGTACGTGGCTATAGGTAGGGTGGCGATCGCTGCCGACCGCCCACAGGGAGAATCAGTACCATTCCAGCTCCCGTGAGAGTAACATCTCTCTTTAATCTTATCTGATTACATTGATAAGAATTGTATATAGACTCTTTGTACATATAGTGTTAAATCAAAGGACGTGTTCGAATCAACACATATAACAATCCGCCGCGTCAGTTACTAGTGTGAAAACCCACTTGACGCCCACATCGCCTTCAGCCCTCTGCCTCTGTCATTCACGGGCGGCCCTGATCACGCGCGACCACATCGGATCACAAGACCATGCAGTATTAATCAAGCCTACGTAATGCAACCCTACTATCCACCGATAAGTATCCTAGTTAGTTGATTAGCTAGGATAATGGAGTCGGGATGAGATAGAACATGGGTTTTGATTAGGTAAGAACCTCATATTAAATATGTATGCGACATAAATTCCCACAGAAGCTACAAGAAGCTGGGAGACCTACACGTGGTAGTTCCTGTTACTTAACACTACCTACATCCACCTTTCATCCCCATACATAAAGCTGTCTAGCCTCCTTTTAAAGTTCCCATTAACTCCGCACTAACTACCCCATGACTGAGTCCATTCCAATCATTTTCCATCCTATTTGTGAACCAATTTCTCCCAAAAAGAAGGTTTGGATATGTGTTACAAGGCGTGACAAGGGTGGGAAGGGGGTAAAAAATGAACGAAATATAATATGCGTTACGTAATTTTGGAACGGTCTTTTATATATATAAAATATATAATATTCCCGAATCGCATCGCTGAATGATGAGAGTTGAATGACTGTAAAATTATGCATCTGTCTAGTTTCAACAGCACCAGTATGAAGGTATAGAGAGTTATAGACGCACCTGGATGTGTTGGAGAGCAGCGCGCCGTCGTCCCACGCCTCCATGACAAAGTGCTGTGGCAGTCCCCCGTCGAAGCCCGGCGTGCACTCCACCACCAGCGCCTCGCTCGTCTGGTTGGCGATGGAACAGTTCCTTGGTGGGTCCGGGAGGCCTGAGGGGGGAAGAGCGATTGTCTGTTACTATTTCCATGTATTACTACGAATACCTGGAAATACAAATACCATGATAATACGAATACCTGGTAATACGAATTAACCCCTTCACGCCCAGATCTTTCCTTTGCTATATAAAATTGTCTGTTCTCGAGCCATAAAATTACGAAAAGTAACTGAATATACTAAATTAGCTAGTGAATAAGAAATACTAAACAGGTCATAATGTGTAATATATTGCTTATATTAATTAAAATAGTCTAATGGTACCTAAATTACAATGGAAATTACGTTCTGGGCCTCAAGGGGTTAAAACTTGGTAATACGAATACCTGGTAATACGAATACCATGGTAATTACTTGCCATGTGTTACTACGGGGGGCCTGAGGGAGGGAAGAGCGACTGCCTGTTACTATCGCCATGTATTCTTAGGTATTTATTATTCAAGCCAAAGCCATAAGGAATTAAAATTAGAGTAGCTTTTCACCATTTAATTTAATTGTCTTTATTGTCATTAACCCCTTGAGGCCCAATCATTTCATGATTAATATTTCATTTTCATATACTGAACGGCTGTTTACCCGTTCGAGGTGTTTCGTGTGCACCCTTTTTTTACCTTTTACGGTAAGGGCACACACACACGAACACATGCACACACACACACGAACACATGCACACACACACACGAACACATGTATACACACACACGAACACATGCACACACACACACGAACACATGCACACACACACACGAACACATGCACACACACACACGAACACACACACACACACGCACACACGCACACGCACACACACACGCGCACGCACACACACACACACACACACACACACACACACACACACACACTGGGTGGCTCAGTCGGTTAGGGCATTCTGTGGTCCGGCGTGCGATCCCCGGCCCCGCTCATACCCGGGCATTTTTTCACTAAGAAATTCGGGCGGTTACTGTTCCCCTTGAGCAAGGGGATGGAGGTGTGTGGTGTGTGAGGTCCCAGCATTATCCAGAGATCGGAAATAATGAGCTCCAAGCTCGCACCGGGAAGGTGAAACTGGCGATCGCGAGTCCGACTTGCGTGGACAAGACCATGGGTGAATGCACACCAACCAAAAAAAAATCTAATAGCGTACAATCTTACACGCGCGTTTATTGGCTAGCCCGCCTAGCTACGAATCCGCTGGCCCAGGTTCGAATCCCGGCCAGTGCAGTCGGAGTGCAGCCCAGACAGCTGTCCTCCTTCCTTTCGGGGATGGTTGATAAATGGGTACCTGGGGAAGCCTGGGGAAGGTAACTGTGGTAACCCGGATGTCACATAGCCCAGTGTCCCGGGGTAGCGGATTGCCACCCAACACAGTCTCAAAGGGCTAATACAACGGAAATGAGCACCGAGGCCACGCGTAGCATGACGTATACCCCCCTCTTTACCATCCTTTTACAATCTTACACGCGTCTCCCCTGAGCAGCCCTAAACAGGTGGAAGGCTCAATGGTTAATGCGTCGGAGATGAGCACCGAGGACACGCGTAGCATAACGTATACCCCAATATTTACCTATCTTGACAATCTTACAGTCTCCCCATGGCAGCCCTAAAATGGTGGAAGGCTCAAGGGCTAATGCGTCGGAGATGAGCACTGAGGCCACGCGTAGTTTAGAATATGCCCCATCTGTACCATCCCTTTACAATCTGTCTCCCCATGGCAGGCCTATGATGAATTGGAGGTCGAAAGTAACAAACGGAAAACGGCCGAAATCTTCCGCAGTCTCCCTTCCAAACGGCAAACACAAACAAACGAACAAACAAAACGCAAATAATACGAAATCAGAAGCGTAAGCATTTATAAGCCTCAAAATAAACCAAAAATCTAATCAGGGAAACAAAAACAAAACAGGCGGTAGGTTTTGCTAGCTGGTTTGGGTGTCGGAAATCTGACCTGCGGGAATCAGATGGATCACGCAAGGCTCCTTCTGAACGCCGATCCTGTTGGCGGCCCAGCAGAGCAGCGTGCCGTAGTCCTGCTCCATCGAGGCCGTGTAGTTGAGCATGGAGGACGTGCCCTGACTCTTGATGGCGTGCAGGGGTAGCGCCTCGCCCTCCGTTGACCCGTTGAACCGCCACGTAAAGTTGACCTGGTGGGACGACACAAAACAACACGTCATAAGAACATAAGGAAGCTACAAGAGGCTGGGAGACCTACACGTGGTAGTTCCTGTTACTTAACACTACCTACATCCACCTTTCATCCCCATCCATAATACTGTCCAGCCTCCTTTTAAGACTCCCTATTGACTCCACACTAACTACCTGATGACTGAGTCCATTCCAATCATATATCACCCTATTTGTGAACCAGTTTTTCCTTTTTTCTTCTTTAAATCTACGCTTTTCCAGTTTGAATCCGTTACTTCTTGTTCTACCCTGGAGGAAAAATGAGGAAGAATCGTAAATGATCCCTAAGCGCTCGACAACCAAGAGTCATTTCTGTTTGTTGTCATGTAATTATATTAATGCCTCACTGTCTAAAATGATTCTGGATAATGTAAAGTAAGGTTGACCTGGTAGGAAGACACAAAAAAACACATCACTACCCAAATGGAGCGATTCTCGAGGTGAAAGAAGCGTTAGTGATCCCTAAGCACTCGACAACGAAGAGTAATTTTTGTTTGGCATCATGTAATTATATGAACCCCTTCACGCCTATATCTTTCCTTTGCTATATAAAAATCATATGTTCTTAGCCATAAAATTACGAAAACTAACTGGATATACCAAATTAGTTAGTGGACAAGGGTACTAAACAGGTCATATCTATAAAATATTGCTTATGTTCACTACAAATCGTCTAATGGTACCAAATTACAATGGAAATTACGTTCTGGGCCTCAAGGAGTTAATGCACCACTGTCTACAAAGATTCTGGTTAATAATTATAATGTTGCAGTACAGCATAAACTAGAACGAACTACTTCCCTGTCTAAAGCAAAGCCAATTACATACACTGAAATAAATATGACAGAGCTTCCTGAATAAGAGTGAGTTGGATGGAGATGAGCTAACAGGTGCATGTGGGGGGGGGGGGGGTATTAGTATTAGTAGTAGTAGTAGTAGTAGAGTAGTAGTAGTAGTAGTAGTAGTAGTAGTAGTAGTAGTAGTAGCAGTAGTAGTAGTAGCAGAAATTGTAGTAGTAGTAGTAGCAGAAATTGTAGTAGTAGCAGAAAAAGTAGTAGTAGTAGTAGTAGTAGTAGTAGTAGCAGTAGCAGTAGTAGTAGTAGCAGAAGAAGTTGTAGTAGTAGCAGTAGTAGTTGTTATTTTGTCTTAGAAGGTATGCTTTACTTTAAGACAGGGAAAGAATGCAGCCTCACTCTGCCTGATGACAAGATGATGATGGGCCGCCGGAGACACTCAGGTTTAGGGAATAATATTAGCTACTTGATGTACAACTTTAACCCCTTCACGCCCAGATATTTCATTTGCTATAAAAATTGTCTGTTGTCGAGCCATAAAATTTAGAAAAGTCACTTAATATACCAAATTAGTTAGTGGACAAGGATACTAAACAGGTCATATCTATAAAGTATTGCTTATATTAACTAAAAATCGTCTAATGGCACCCAAATTTCAATGGAAATTACGTTCTGGGTCTCAAGGGGTTAATTAACATGAATTGTTACGTGTTTGATACATGTTGGAAGCTGATCCAATATGAACAATGTAATATTAATCACACTGGTGCACGGAAAAGAGAATTGTGTCATTATGAGACAAAAAATGTGTGTGGGTGGGGGGCTCACCTGGGTGGGGAATGCCTCCACTTGGCACACCAACTTGGCACTCTCCATCCTGGCCACGCCCTGGGTGCGCCTGCCTGGACTGCTACACACGGGCGCGACTGTGGGGCATATTTTTTCTTTTACATCACAAAGGACTGGCCAAGGACAAACAAAAAGAGGTAACAAAAAGATCGCTTAGTTGCCAGTCCCTATAAAAAAGACAGTAAGAAAATACAGAAAGGGAGGTGGGCCAATCTAGTTCGGGAGGTGTCTTGTCACTCCTCTCTTGAAGACTTCAGAGTTTACCAGTGAAGGGGATGAAAGAGTGAAGATACTGGTTAACTTTTGCATTTGGGAGATGGACAGAATAGGGATGAGAATGAGTAGAAAATCTTGTGCTACCTTTCCTACATATCACTAGTATAGGGACATGAGAGCCACAAAAACACACACACACACACACACACACACACACACACAGAGGTAAAGGCAAGTATACTCACACATCACACTCAGCTTGACACTGTTGCTCACGCCCTTGCCCTCCCTGTTGTGGGCCACGCAGGTGTACACGCCGGCGCGCCCTCGCACCACCTTCTGCAGCACCAGGCTGTGCTCCGAGATGATGAGGCCCGTGCTCCTGTTGGCCTGCAGCGCCTCACCCTGCGGGGGGATGGATGACCACGTTAACCCTTTGAGACCCAGAACATAAGAACATAAGAAAATATGGAAGCTACAAGAGGCCGTGAGACCTACACGTGGTAATTCTTGTTACTTAACACTACCTATATTCACCTAGAACGTAATTTCCATTGTAATTTGGGTACCATTAGATGATTTTTAGTGAATATAAGCAATGTTTTATAGATATGACCTGTTTAGTATCCTTGTCCACTAGCTAATTTGGTATATTGAGGTACTTATCGTAATTTTATGGCTCGACAACAGACAATTTTTTATAGCAAAAGAAAGATCTGGGTGTGAAGGGGTTAAATGTAATGTCTTTCTCTCCCTAAGAACGACTAGGATAGCATGGGGAAGTTAGTTAGTATTTGTTTTACATCACAAAGGACTATAATAAATAACTATATCAAGTATAGGCGTCCAGCCTCTGGCCCCTTTGCTTTTGGCTCAGTTCTTGCGGCTGGAACGTGGCAGCGAGCTCAAAGTGCTTTTAAAATACCTAGTCTACAGACCTAAATTTAGTTCATAATTATCTGCAGGTAAAATAAGCTAATAAAGCTGTTCGAAAATAAGAAAAATAAATTGTTATTGTAAAACCGAAGTTTATTTAGCACTAATTAAATCATTACGCTTATTACTCATTAAGGGCTTGTTCTACGCAAAAAGTTTGTTGCACAGACCCCCATTGATTTTGACAGCACTACTTGCATGTCAAATTTCAGCTCAATCCGGCAATATTTAGGAATAGTTATTCATTTTTTGGCTCACGAATGGTTCCACTCCCCTTACGCGAATGGGTCTTACGGTAAGTGGCTATAAGTAAGTGGCTCCCTTCGCTCACTGTCAATAAGTAATATCAAGTATAGGCGTCCAGCCTCTGGCCCCTTTGCTTTTGGCTCAGTTCTTGCGGCTGGAACGTGGCAGCAAGCCACGTTCCAGCCAATTAACTCATTACGCTAATTACTCATTAAGGGCTTGTTCTACGCAAAAAGTTTGTTACACAGACCTCCATTGATTTTGACAGCACTACTAGCCTGATAAATTTCAGCTCAATCCGACAATATTTAGGAGTAGTTATTCACTTTTTGGCTTAAACTTAGTTCCACTCCCCTTACGCGAATGGGTCTTATGGTAAGTAAATCGTCTGTTGTCGAGCCATAGAATTACGAAAAGTCACTTAATATACCAAATTAGCTAGTGGACAAGGATACTAAACAGGTCATATCTATGAAACATTGCTTATATTCACTAAAAATCGTCTAATGGCACCCATGGCAATGTAAAAGTGAGGTCCTGCATTATATGGAAAACATTTTTTTGTACCCTTTCACGCCCAGATATTTCCTTTGCTATATAAAATTGTATGTTGTCGAACCATAAAATTACGAAAGTAACTGAATATACCAAATTAGTTAGTCGACAAGGATATTAAACAGGTCATATCTATAAAACATTGCTTATAGTCACTAAAAATCATCTAATGGTGGTTAAACTGCAAGAGTTAATCAGTATCTTTACTCTTTCATCCCTTTCACTGGTAAACTCTGGAACTTACTTAAATCTTTTCAAAACAGGAGTAACAAGACACCTCCCGAACTAAATTGGCTCACCCCTCTTTCTTATTTTATTCTCTTACTGTCTTCTTTATAGGGTCTGGCAACTAAGCGGGCTTTGTGTTACCCATTTTTGTTGTACTCTTGGCCAGTTCTTTGTGATGTAAAAAAAAAAAAAAAAAAAAAAAAAACTACTATGGATATCACGTTTTGAGTCTTAAGGGGTTAACTGTAAAGTCTTTCCCTCCCTAAGAATGACCAAGATAGCTTTGGGCAGTTAGTTAGTATATATATATATTTTATTTTTTTACATCACAAAGGACTAGTGACGGGCAAAAAAAAAGTTTAGTTGCCAGTCCCTATAAAGAAGACAGTAAGAGATTAAAGTAAGGGGGGTGGGCCAATTTAGTTCAGGAGGTGTCTTGTTACTCCTCTCTTGAAAAGATTTAAGTCGTAGGAAGGTGGAAAAATAGAAACAGAAAGAGAGTTCCAGAGTTTACCAGTGAAAGGGATGAAAGAGTAAAGCTACTGATTAACTCTTGCATTAGGAAGATGGACAGAATAGGATGTAGTATGATTTCTTAATGTAAAGCAATGGTTCCACTAAACGCGATGTGTTACTGTGGACCCAATAAGCATCCCGAGTGTTTGAAAAATGAAAATAAAACAATTAATGAAACATTTCGTTTAATTAGCTTTTAGAATACTCTGCGAGGAACCTTATTTAGCATCAAGGTACGTCCTAAGAAGGGTTGAGGATACACAGAGAGAAGCATCTGTACAATACCGTATATATCGCAATAGTTAAGGAGTTCACCTGTGATGAGAAACTTAAACCTGACATAAATTGCAGCCGGAAAGAAAAAAAGTAGATTCATCCTTTGGCAAATTCAAGAAAAATGCCAAAAACCGAGACGGCGGAAGTTGACGAAAGTTGACGATGCGAAAGTTGAGTTGGAATTGACAACGGATGAGCCTGCTTGTGCATGAACACTTGTACGAGGAATCAAATATACTATAGAAGTAGCCGTGAATCTGTCTGTCTGTCTGTCTGTCTGTTTGTCTGTCTGTCTGTCTGTCTGTTTTGGGTAGCCGAAACTGTAAATTCAATTTTAATGAGATTAGGCTCATAAAATCGCAAACAAATCGTAGGTGGTAAGCGGCTTGGTCCCATGTCGATTGAATAATTTTGAAGGGGGGTTTGGGCTAAAAACACTTTAAAGAGTATTAGAATAAAGGAAGAAACTCTGCGGTAACATCTTGTAATGCACTATAGACTGATTGAATGGTTAATTGAGGAAAACATACAATAATTATAGAACCAGGAAATATAGGATACAGAAATATTCAAATTCGGATATTGATCATATATAGCGCCTTTGTGGTGTAGTGGTTAGCGTACCTAGCTACGAATCCGTGGGCCCTGGTTCGAACCCCGGCCAGGGCAGTCGACGTGCAGCCCAAACAGCTGTTCATCATTCCTTTCGGGGATGGTGGATAAATGGGTACCTGGGGAAAACTGGGGAAGGTAACTGTGGTAACCCGGATGTCACACTAGACTTGTGTCCCGGGGTACCACAGGCTCAAGGGCTAATATTACGGAGATGAGCACCGAGGCCACGCGCAGCTTAGCGTATGCCTCCAACTAAAATTTTACCTATATTACATATGGCATTTATAATGATATACATTCAATTAGGTGCGTCTTCATATATACTTCGTTAGTATTGGTGGAGACTTTAACCTTCAAGAACCGTATACAGCGTGGCGGCATATTCCAGCACGAATTTCCCCTTCAGGATATTGCCAAACTTACTGACAAGTGATAAATGGCGCATGTAAGGGATAATAGACGCCAACAATTACTGGTGTGTTTTATTACGGGCTAACAATACGGTACAGAGCGACAGTGTTAGTGCATCACGTAGCACCACTTCAGGATATTGGCAAACTTAGCGCTAAGTGATGGTCAGCCATGTTCGAGGTTTCTACGAGCGGCCGCATTTAATACATGTCTGGGACACAACAAAGGACGTGGAGTTATTAGTATATGTGTGAAAAATTCTTCTGAGACAAAAAAAATTGAAGTATGTGTGTTACGTTTACTTAATGTTGATTAATGATGATTCACATTTCTGATGTGACTGTAGTACTAAGGTAAATATGGGGGCATACGCTGTGCTGCGCGTGGCCTCGGTGCTCATTTCCGTCACATTAGCCTTTGAGCCTGTGGTGGGTGAAAACCCGTTACCCCGGGACACAGGACTAGTGTGACGTCCGGGTTACCACAGTTACCTTCCCAAAGTTTCCCCAGGTACCCATTTATCGATAATCCCCGAAAGGAAGGATGAACGGCTGGATTGGCTGGACGCTGACTGCCCTAGCCGGGATTCGAACCAGGGACCGCAGATTCGTAGGTAGGCGCGCTAGCCACTACACCACGGAGGCGACATACTATACTATACACTATACTTCAAATGGCTGCTCAACAACCCAAACAAATCAGTATTATGTGTATCGTAAACCTTGATATGTAAGATAAATTCGTTCTTGAATACTTTTCATACTGCAAAAAGAATAATATGAAAAGTATACGTAGAGGTAAAAGTTTAAAATGAAAATTGAAAACAGTGAAGATGACGTGAGAGACGCAGGGACATGAGGAAGATTCTAAAGCAGGATTTGTGGAATGAGATGTACGTGTTGAGGCGAGGCCGCGGCGAAGACCTAGGAAAAGAGAGAGAGAGAGAGAGAGGGAGAGAGGGAGAGAGGGGGAGAGAGGGAGAGAGAGAGAGAGAGAGAGAGAGAGAGAGAGAGAGAGAGAGAGAGGAGAGAGAGAGAGAGAGAGAGAGAGAGAGAGAGAGAGAGAGAAGAGAGAGAGAGAGAGAGAGAGAGAGAGAAGGAGAGAGAGAGAGAGAGAGAGAGAGAGAGAGGAGAGAGAGAGAGAGAGAGAGAGAGAGAGAGAGAGAGAGAGAGAGAGAGAGAGAGAGAGAGAGAGAGAGAGAGAGAGAGAGAGAGAGAGAGAGAGAGAGAGAGAGAGAGAGAGAGAGAGAGAGAGAGAGAGAGAGAGAGAGAGGAGAGAGAGAGAGAGAGAGAGAGAGAGAGAGAGAGAGAGAGAGAGAGAGAGAGAGAGAGAGAGAGAGAGGCAGGCGTTATAACTTTCATTAAAAGATTGGGAGACGAAATAGGAAAGCGAACAAAGGGAACGCAGAGAAGCATGTGAAAGCATCAACGAGACTTTGAAAATGGTAACACTGAATACAACACTTCAAAAACTAAGGCGAAAAGAATCTGAATCCAAGAGTCGCAGAATGTGTGAAGGTAAGGCTGCCGTGTGAAGGTAAGGCTGCCGGCAGATCAGTGTGAAGACTTAATAAACTAGAGGCGGAGAAGAGATGTATTTGCGTGCCAAGAGTGAAGGATTGTATTTGCGTTGCCGTAAGGAAGGATTGTATAGCTTGCCGTAAGTGAAGACTGTAATTGCGTTGCCATAGTAAGGATTGTATTTGCTTCCAGTAGTGAAGGATGTATTGCGTTGAGGCGGTAGGAAGATTGTATTTGCGTTGCCATAAGTGAAGGATTGTATTTGCGTTGCCGTAAGTGAAGGATTGTATTTGCGTTGCCGTAAGTGAAGAACTGTATTTGCGTTGCCATAAGTGAAGGATTGTATTTGCGTTGCCGTAAGTGAAGGATTGTATTTGCGTTGCCGTAAGTGAAGGATGTATTTGCGTTGCAGTAAGTGAAGGATGTATTTGCGTTGCCGTAAGTGAAGGATTGTATTTGCGTTGCCGTAAGTGAAGAACTGTATTTGCGTTGCCGTAAGTGAAGGACTGTATTTGCGTTGCCGTAAGTGAAGGACTTGTATTTGCGTTGCCATAAGTGAAGGACTTATTTGCGTTGCCGTAAGTGAAGGACTGATTTGCGTTGCCGTAAGTGAAGGATGTATTTGCGTCGTATAGGTTTTCTTGCCGAGGATAATGTGAAGGAAGGACTGTATTTGCGTTGCCGTAAGTGAAGGACTGTATTTGCGTTGCCATAAGTGAAGGACTATATTTGCGTTGCCATAAGTGAAGGACTATATTTGCGTTGCCGTAAGTGAAGGACTGCATTTGCGATGCCGTAAGCGAAGGATTGTATTTGCGTTACCGTAAGTGAAGGACTGTATTTGCGTTGCCATAAGTGAAGGACTATATTTGCGTTGCCATAAGTGAAGGACTGTATTTGCGTTGCCATAAGTGAAGGACTGTATTTGCGTTGCCATAAGTGAAGGACTGTATTTGCGTTGCCATAAGTGAAGGACTGTATTTGCGTTGCCATAAGTGAAGGATTGTATTTGCGTTGCCGTAAGTGAAGGACTTTATTTGCGTTGCCATAAGTGAAGGATTGTATTTGCGTTGCCGTAAGTGAAGGACTGTATTTGCGTTGCCATAAGTGAAGGACTGTATTTGCGTTGCCATAAGTGAAGGACTGTATTTGCGTTGCCATAAGTGAAGGACTGTATTTGCGTTGCCATAAGTGAAGGACTGTATTTGCGTTACCATAAGTGAAGGACTGTATTTGCGTTGCCATAAGTGAAGGACTGTATTTGCGTTGCCATAAGTGAAGGACTGTATTTGCGTTGCCATAAGTGAAGGACTGTATTTGCGTTGCCATAAGTGAAGGACTGTATTTGCGTTACCATAAGTGAAGGACTGTATTTGCGTTGCCATAAGTGAAGGACTGTATTTGCCTTGCCATAAGTGAAGGACTGTATTTGCGTTGCCATAAGTGAAGGACTGTATTTGCGTTGCCATAAGTGAAGGTTGTAAGAAAAATTACATAGAGAGGAAAATATGCTCACACTAATGACTTGTTTAAGAACCTTGGACTACTAAAACTGGATGATGTTAATATTTATAGTAGTGGAATCTTCGTATATAAGTCAATACACAACTATAGTAATGCAGGATTGTTTAACTACCATACAAACGAAAGGTATAATTTACGTAACTCAAATCCCTTAGAAATCCCACTTTTGAATTCAAAACCATCACAAACATCGATCAGATACCATGGCGTGAAAGTCTGGAATCAAATGCCACTTGATATAAGAAATAGACCAACAATATCTAGTTTTAAATAGTCCCTAAAATGTTACCTATTGCACAAGTATTAACATTGGAAGGTCAGTATTACTGTTCATTGTATTGACAAGATAAGCTACTTGAATTATATAATCTTTAAATATGCATTATGTAACATGATATGCAAACTTGTATTATGTTGTGTATATAAGGGTGTGTGTAGGGTATGTGTGTAGTGTATACATTTTTGTGTTTGTGTGTACTGCACAAAATAGTCTGTATGTGTGAACAGGATAGATATAAGTGTAGTGCGTATTTATATGTTTATAAATGTCATGTCTGGTATATGTATTCAGGTGTATGTATATGTTTATTTAGGTTAATAGAAATCCACAAATCATCTGTCTTTAAATGTATGGGGAACATACAACAAACACTGGGGAACAATTTGAAGAAAAAAAAATTGTTGAGTTAGATTTTTGAGCTTATTTAGACTAAAATTGGCATGCTGATTCCAAATCTGTAGTCAATTTTTTTCTAGCACGTCAAGTTTTTTCTCCACAGCTTACCCTCCAGATAAGCAAAATTCCACTTGTGAGCTGTAGTAAAACTTCTACACAATGGCAATTTGTTTGGCGCAGTCCCTATTGGGCATTCGGTCTGTCTTCGTGAAGAATATGGAGATGTAAAGAGAGTCATTGAGTTATTGCAATATGACAAACACAATTGGATCATCTGTGTTGACCCTAAAATGGTGTCCTTCCTTCTTGGTCAACAACGTGGATACACAAAGTATCCCTGCTTTCTCTGTATGTGGGATAGCAGAGCTCGAGAGAAGCATTGGGTTCAGACGAATTGGCCTCCGAGATCTGATCTTAAACCTGGAGATCCTAACATTGTACATGAGCCACTTGTTGACAGGAAGAAAATAATATTCCCACCTCTGCACATAAAACTAGGTCTCATGAAACAATTTGTAAAAGCATTGTCAACTGATGGCGACTGTTTCAAGTACATCATCTTGGCATTTCCTGGACTGTCAATTGAAAAAATCAAGGCCGGTGTGTTTGATGGTCCACAAATTCGACAGCTCATCAAAGATGAACATTTCAACGGTACTATGTCAGACCTTGAAAAGAATGCTTGGCTATCATTCAAAGACGTCGTCAAGAACTTTCTTGGAAATACACGTGCAAGTAATTACACAGAAATTGTTCAGAAACTATTGGAGAGCTACAAAGCGCTTGGTTGCAACATGAGTATTAAAGTACATTTTTTGCATAGCCATCTTGCCAACTTTCCGGAAAATCTTGGTGCTGCTAGCGACGAGCAAGGTGAACGATTTCACCAAGATTTAAAGGTTATGGAAGAACGTTACCAGGGTAGATGGGATGTGCATATGATGGCTGACTATTGTTGGAGCATCAAACGCGATAGTCCTCAAGTTGAACACTCCAGGCAAAGCTACAAACGTAAATTTTTACCTTAACCTGCACACAATTATAGCCTTATCCTTTCTAAAAACATGATAATGTTAAATAAACATTCTATTCATGCCTATTTCTTTCATTTTTCATTGTATGTTAACATTTGCAACTTTTTATAAAATAAGCACTGTTACTGTTATGTACAGTATTTTTCATATTTTTTAAGAAAACGAAAATCCTACAGTTCAAAAACTTGACGTGATAGAGAAAAACTGAGATCAGTTTTGGATTCAGCACCCAAAAATTACTTAATAACAAGTGTCAGACCTAACTCAACAAAAATTTGTTCCCCAGTGTTATTTAAGTATAATTTCATTTTTCTAAAAATATATAAGCATATATATCGAGTAAAATTTATAAGGTGCCTTTAAGAGAGTTAACTCTCACAAGGCTCAGCCAGTTCTTTCTATGTTTTGTATATTTATATTATTGTATTATGAATGGCTAAATAAAATATTTAAACTAAACTTAGGATTGTATTTGCGTTGCCGTAAGTGAAGGATTGTATTTGCGTTGCCGTAAGTGAAGGATTGTATTTGCGTTGCCGTAAGTGAAGGATTGTATTTGCGTTGCCGTAAGTGAAGGATTGTATTTGCGTTGCCGTAAGTGAAGGATTGTATTTGCGTTGCCGTAAGTGAAGGATTGTATTTGCGTTGCCGTAAGTGAAGGATTGTATTTGCGTTGCCGTAAGTGAAGGATTGTATTTGCGTTGCCGTAAGTGAAGGACTGTATTTGCGTTGCCGTAAGTGAAGGCGATGCGATAGAGTACACCGACCTTTTCTGAGATGTTCCTTGTTATGTGTTGTGTGGACAAAAGGTAAAGATGGGGCATACGCTATGCTGCGCTTGGCCTTCGGTGCTCTCCGTGGCATTAACCTTTTGAGCCTGTGGTGGGTGAGGGAGGATCCGTTACCCCGGGACGAAAGCAAGTGTGGTATTAAGGTCTTAAACGAGAACCTTATCATTCTGTGAAAGGAGCGGCACACAGGAGTTACGGCACTGTTGCTGTGGTTACGGGGAGGTACCACTGTTGCTGTGGTTACGGGGAGGCACCACTGTTGCTGTGGTTACGGGGAGGCACCACTGTTGCTGTGGTTACGGGGAGGCACCACTGTTGCTGTGGTTACGGGGAGGCACCACTGTTGCTGTGGTTACGGGGAGGCAGTGTTGTTGCTGTGGTTACGGGGAGGCAGCACTGTTGCTGTGGTTACGGGGAGGCAGCACTGTTGCTGTGGTTACGGGGGGGCAGCACTGTTGCTGTGGTTACGGGGAGGCACCACTGTTGCTGTGGTTACGGCCGAGATATCAAAAAGTATATGGAAAGCGTCCATTAAATTAACTTTGCTATATATATATATTTCCGGAACACTCACCATTTTTTCCTTATTCATAAAGAAAAACTAATCGCATTTTTTATCAGTATTTATGGGACAGGAAAATGTAAGGAGAAAAAAATCGACTTATGAAAATATAATGTAGAAATAGTTTGACGCATTCACTATATAACGAAAATATTCCAGAAAACACGAAACACGGAAATCACAAACATTGATTTTCTAGTATACAAACAAGATTTGCCAAGTAAGGATTTTTTCCCCTTGCACCAATCAGGTAATGCGTCCAAACACCAACTCCCAAAACTAATTAATTCAACCCTTCAGTTTAGTAAACATTTCTTTGAAGTGGCCCACGTTCCTTGCACCAAACTGATATAATTTACCCAGACTTCCATAAAAAAACCCAGACTTCCATAAAAAAAAACCCAGGCTTCCATAAAAAAAACCAGACTTCCATAAAAAAAAACCAGACTTTCAGAAAAAAAAACCAGACTTACATAAAAAATACCAACTTCAATAAAAAGACACCCGAGAGTTGAATAATTTCCCAATCCCTTAGGCTGTTGTGATTGATTGGTCCTTGCATGGGGATAAAACAAAATGTATTATAAAAAAACGTCTTGAATAAGCTATACGGACGCGAGGCAATATCAGTAAAGCGTCCGATGTTGCAGTTCGGCAGATGGATATTAAAGCGAGCAGACATAAGAACATTAGAACATAAGAGCATAAGGAAGCTACAAGAGGCTGGGAGACCTACACGTGGTAGTAGTTCCTGTTACTTAACACTACTTACTTACTTACTTACTAAGGTGTTACTTACATCCACCTTTCATCCCCATCCATGAAATCATCTAGCCTCCTTTTAAAACTCTCTATGGACACCGCACTAAATACCCCACGACTGAGTCCATTCTAATAATTTACCACCCTATTTGTGAACCAGTTTTTCCCTGTTTCTTTTTTAACTCTACGCTTTTCCAATTTGAATCAACTTTGATTAAACTCAACTAACTTAAAGCAGTCTGACTCAACACGAGCAAAATGGGGACGGAAAGGCATAGAAGAAGAACTAGTGTTTAGTAAAGAGATTTTTTTTTTTTTTTTTTTTTTTTTTTTTTTCATCCTATCTAGACACTTTGCAAGTACCAACTACAAGGTTATTGACTATACAAAGCGCCGCCACGTCAGCACGAACTAGGCGGACTCGAACCGCTGACCGAATGCGCAGGGACTCTGCACATTGCAAGCTCACGTCGCTACCAACCTTGCCACCCTGACGGACTTAGTGTTTAGTAAAGATGCAGGTAAGGAGCAGAAGGAAGAAGCTGTGAACGGAGGAGGAGGAGGAGGAGGAGGAGGAAGAAGAAGACGTGGAAGGAGAAGGAAGAAGAGGTGGAAGGAGGAGGAAGAAGAGGAGGAGGAGGAGCAGTACCGGTCGAGACGCTAGCAAAGGAAAAACTAAAATGGGTTACTTTGAGATAAGAGGTTTGACAGGAAGCGGAGGGGAAGAGGCTGGAAGAAGCGACACAGCGAAAAGAATGAACAAGGGGTTGGAAAAGTGGATTCAGGACAGAAGTGATGCAGAGATTGAGACAGTGAAAAGATAGTAACTTGATGAAAACAAGAATCAAAACAAGAATCAGACGAAGGAATATCATCAATACTGTCAAAAAGAATGTACCGGAGGACAAGAACCAAACGAAAGAATACATCGATGCTGTAAAAGAATGTACTGGAGGAGAATAGGAAGGCAAATATAGGTCGCAAAAGGGAAATCAAGAGAGCGGTCGACCAAAACACTGAAAAATGATGAACATTTATGAAAATAAGAACCAAAAAAACAAAACATACATCGATGCTGTTAAAAGAATGTACTGGAGAAGAATAGGAAGGCAAATTAGGGACAAAAATGGTCAAAAAGGGACTAGGAAACCTGAATAGGGTGGTAGACGTCTGCTTTCCAGTGTGTGTAAAGGCTGATTCACACTGGCGTTTTTTCGGCATTTTTATCTGACGAGAAGTCGGTCTCTTGCGGGCTAGTGCGGAGATTACGTTCACACACGCAATTCGTTTCGGGAGACAAATCTTCTTCTTCTTCTTGATATAGTTGCATTTTTTCCTTGATATCATCTATTAAATCAAACCCCACGTCTAACCTAACATAATCTGATTTAAACTAACAACCGTTTATGGCTACCCGTAGCTAAAATGGAAGATTTTCGGTATTATATGTATCGCCATTGGCATGGAAATTTGGATTCAAATTAAGGATGAAAAGATCTGCACGATGATGTAAGTTAAATTTGTTAGTTTTTAGTGCCCAATACCGAAATTATACCAATAATTGGGGTAATTTGGGAGATGGTGGTGCTGGCTTCTGCGTTTATTTGAATTTGGGGCGCGAAATTCTCGTCAAGTCGGTAGATAAAGACCGAGCGATCGGTGTGTGATTTTTTTTGAAAACTTATTGCGATCATGACACCAGCCCCAGACCCAGACCCCTTCTCGTCAGATAAAAATGACGAAAAAAAACGCCAGTGTGAATCAGCCTTAAGAAAGAATATACGGGAAACGAAAAGAAATCAAGAGACAGCGACCAAAGAAAACACTATGAAAAGATACGTTAGAGATCAAATTAATGAACTCCAGGAGAATAGGAAGACAAATATGGGTCACATAAGGAAAATCGGACCAAAGCACTGTAAAAAGATACATTGTAGACAAAAAAAACAAAAAAAACATGGAAAATCGGACCAGAGCACTGTAAAAAGATACATTGGAGACCAAAAAAAAGAGAAAAACTATGAGAAATGGTGGAGGGATGGGCGGCAGCTGTAAGGGCGGGGGGGGGGGGGCGATGAAAGACATGACAGAATGAGCAGAGAAATGGAATGAGTCTATACCCTAACGAGCATCAGTGTATCGGAATTCAGTTTCTATGTTTGTGTTTTTGGTCGTGGGAGAATAAAAAATCAGGAATTCCGAGAAAATTGGTGAAAAGTTGAATGCCTAGAAAACTTCTGAAGAGCTTGGAAACTAAAGGTAAAGTTTGGAAAAATAGAATACTATCTCGGAAAGTTCGTCTAGTCTAGTGGAGTGAGAGTCGTCGTTGGTGGGCGCGATGGTACTTAGCAGGATTAACTACGTAACTCTCTTTTATACTGAGACGTTACATTAACGGAGCAGCAAATGTAGAGGTGAAGGAAGAATCAGTTTTGACAACACGTGCGTGTATTAATTAGATTTTTTAGTATTTTGTGTCGGGAGCGATGCTGCTAACGACTCACATTGTAGACCCATCAAACAACGATCTTTCAATAAACATCAATTATAATATATATTCATTTACTCTTAACATGGGAAAGGAGCCTGCATGGGAATCGCTTGTAGTGACCCCCGGGAGTGACGTCGTAGGGTGGGCGAGGCGACGCGCCCCCTAGCGTATGCTCCCAATGATTGACTCGTAACAAATAAAAATTATCTAAAATGTCGTCATGGTTTTATCAGTGGTGGAATGCAGGAATGTGTAATATATTTAGAGCATATTGATATAGTACTCCCTATACCGTCTTCTGTTACCCACCGGAGAGAGAGCGCACGCCGCCGCACGGGGAGTAAGCGACGTCAATATACAGAGCCGCTTCAGCCACGTGCCGTTAACACTACAATAGGTACGTTAATGTGAAGACAATATAGGAAGTATTATGTTCATGGTCATATTACGGTTACTGTATGTTATGGGCATTGTCTAATGCATGTTATCTGTTATTCCAGTCGTGAGCATTGTCTTCATGGAATAAACCTCATGAGCATTACAAATGGTTTCAATACCTATTTATGCTCACGACTATTCGGCCCTGGCTGTGAAACCTACCACCTGACCCAGCTGTACCCACTGCTTTACACGGCTAAAGGCAACCATGCCTGCCGTCAGTTGCCCTGTGACTGGATGCGAGTTTACCACGGAAGACCTGGATGCAGCAATCGTGGTACAACTCCTACAGATGCACTCCACAGTAGAACACAGCACCCCACAAACGGTCAAGGTAGAGAAAGTCAAGAGGCCCACAATATCATCTGGCGGATCAGGTGAGGAATGGTCTTACTTTTCGACTCGATGGAAGGAGTATGTCTCGGCTACAAAGGTCACAGGACAGGAACAGATTATACAGCTGCTAGAATGCTGTGAAAATGGCTTACGTAGAGACCTGACCAGATCCGCTGTCACAAGTCTGGCAGAGGCAACAGAGGAGTCTGTGCTTGCAGCTATGAAAAAACTCGCTGTCAGAGAAGAAAACGCAAGGGTAGCTAGATTCACATTGCATAACATGACACAAGATCACGATGAACCAATACGTGCCTTCGGAGCTCGTATCAAAGGTCAGGCCAATGTATGGAAGTTCGTGCTACAGTGCCAGAATTGTAATACTGATGTTAATTACACAGATGAGATCTTGCGAGATGTGTTAGCCAGAGGTTTGAATGACAGTGAAATACAGCTTGACCTATTGGGGAACCCTAACCAAGAAATGCCCCTTGAGGAGATGTTCAAATTTATTGAGGCTAAAGAAGCTGGCAAGCGCTCTGCTAAGTCTTTGGTGATCGATCTTTAGAGGACACTCCCAACGCACGCCTCCGTAACCTTAAAGAAAAAACATTGAGGTACAGGTTCCAGATGGTCCACATCCCTGGGGTAAAAAACATATTAGCAGATTCAGTGTCAAGACACCCCAGTGGTTCTCAGGTGCCGGCAAAATTGCAACTCCACGACGACATTGCATCCATCAAAATCACCTCACCATTGATTGAACCTTCATTCCTAGCCGGTATACGGGCAGTGGGCACCAGTTATAATAGTGAAATTGATGATGGCCTACACCAGACAGCAGCCCTTGCCTTACAATGTGTGGCTATCACATGGGAGAAAGTCCGCGAAGCAACTGCAAGTGATGAAAACATGAACGCGCTTTTACAACTGATTGAGCAATGCTTTCCCTCCTTCCGCCATGAGCTACCGGTAAACCTGCACGAATACCACCAGTTTCGTGATGACCTGTACACAGTGGATGGTGTTGTTATCTACAAGGACCGAGTCGTCATACCCCCTTGCCTGCGCAACACAGTACTCCAGACTCTACACTCGGCCCACCAAGGAGTTACATCAATGATGTCAAGGGCAGAATCATCCGTCTTCTGGTCGGGTATCACCGCTGACATCAAAGATGTCCGTGCGAAATGCAACCATTGCAACAGAATGTCTCCCTCCTAGCCAAGTGCACCCCCGATGCCAACCACTGCCCCTCTATATCCCTTCCAGTGCATATGCGCCGACTACTTCCAATACCAAGGATGCAGCTACTTAATCATCGTGAACCGCTATTTTAACTGGCCCATAATCGAAGCTACAAGTGGCCACGAGGGGTTAATCAACTGCCTGCGACATACCTTTGTGACCTTTGGAATTCGAGATGAGTTGGCAAGCGATGGAGGACCTGAGTTCACTGCAGCATCTACGAAGGCATTCCTCCAAAATTGGGGTGCCCACCATCGCCTCAGTTCCGTTGTCTTTCCCCACTCTAATTGCAGGGCTGAAGTAGGCGTAAAAACTGTCAAACGTCTTATCACTAGCAATACGGGACCACGTGGTGAACTGGACACGGATGCCTTGGAGCGTGCCATTCTGCAATACCGCAACACCCCGGACCCTGAGAGAAAAATATCGCCCGCTATGTGCATGCACCTTTGGTCGGCCAATAAAAGACTTCATCCCCATATTGCCTGGGCGATACAGACCTCACCCCACTTGGCGAGAGACATTGGAACAAAGGGAAGAGGCACTCAAAAATCGACACATGAAAATGGCTGAGAGATGGACCGAGCACACAAAACGCCTACCCCCTCTGAAAGTTGGTAACCATGTACGCTTACAGAATCAGACAGGCCCACGCCCAAACCGATGGGACAAGACAAGAGTTGTGGTTGAAGTAAGACAGTTCGACCAATACGTTGTTCGTGTTGATGGTTCGGGACGTGTTACACTCAGAAACAGAAAATTCCTTCGCCTCTATGAACCGGTGGTCCCATCAAGACAGCGACTAAGGAACATTGAAGAGGACCTACGTCTTGTGACACCCCGCCCGGGGTCATCACCGTCAACTATCACTGGTCCACCCAGCACTCGGACGAACAGGATTAATCAGAATCCACAACCCCCACCAGCAGCAGGGGTGAGTCCGTCTCCGCATGGTCGCCCTCCAACAACAGTTGTGCCCTTTGGCAACACCCAACCTACAAAACAGCAGCAAGACATGCCGCTAACCCCCAGCGATGCCAATGAAGAAGCACCCGGGCCGGTAGATGTAGACACGGCAGCAATCGTCGACCCTAGCCGAGCCCCAGAGAACCCGCCGTCCCCTCATATGGCATAAGGACTATATTATGTATCTCTTTATCAGTCTTTATTCAGGGTCTAAAGACTTGGGGGAGGTAGAGCATATTGATATAGTACTCCCTATACCGTCTTCTGTTACCCTCCGGAGAGAGAGCGCACGCCGCCGCACGGGGAGTAAGCGACGTCAATATACAGAGCCGCTTCAGCCACGTGCCGTTAACACTACAATAGGTACGTTAATGTGATGCCAATAAAGGATGTATTATGTTCATGGTCATATTACGGTTACTGTATGTTATGGGCATTGTCTAATGGATGTATTCTGTTATTCCAGTCGTGAGCATTGTCTTCATGGAATAAACCTCATGAGCATGACAAATGGTTTCAATACCTATTTAATATTTTCCATCTATCCCAATGTTTCTGTCATTTTTCCATCCCTATCTGTTGAACATTTCAGAATATTTTTTTTTCTTCACAAGTGTCTATTTTTTTCCCCACATTACTAGTTGCCCGCTTTGAAAGTTGGTCATTTCTCGACGTGGCTTGCTATAGATCGTTCGATCAGCTAATTAAGTGTTGAGCTTAGTTTATAGTCTTCTCTCTTTCGCATGGCATTCTAGGACAGTTTTTTGATGTCGTTAGGATTAGAGCAACATTTAGGTTTCATATTCTTTCTTGTCCGTTTCTTGGTTCGTGAATTACAGGGACTGTCAAAGAAAGGAAAAAAGAAGTAGAAGTAGAAGAGAGGGGACGACTATTTTTGATCGCGGTCAGACTTGTTCCGCCACGAGACAATTCATCTGCTATTGCAAATACTCTCACTTTTCATGGAATATAAAATTCTGAATATGACGATGAATCAATCCCCACAAATGT
>JACEEZ010008303.1:326920-336920 GCA_016584305.1 Chionoecetes opilio | reverse complement strand
GAGAGAGAGAGAGAGAGAGAGAGAGAGAGAGAGAGAGAGAGAGAGAGAGAGAGAGAGAGAGAGAGAGAAATATAAGACTAGAAATATTGAAGCAAACATCACAGCATCAGTATCATCACCAGCCAGCCATGCATGCAGGGGTACAGACTCACGTTATGTAGCCATTGGACGCGTCGTGCCGGGGGGTTGGCGTGGATGGTACAGGTGAAGTACACGTCGTCGCCCTCCTTGATGGCCTCGGGGTCCAAGGCGGCGCCCAGGGCCAGCTGCACCTCGGGCTGGTCTGCCGGGGAGGACAAGAACTTTAGTTTTGAGAAGAGATTGAAGCTATTAAATTTACGCTTACTCGAGAGGCGTAGAGTAAGGGTGGATCTGATAGAAGTTTTTAAGTGGATAAAGGGATACAATAAAGAAGATGTAGGAAAAGTTCTAATGGCTACACCATGTAGTGTAGAACAAGAAGTAATGTATTCAAACTGGAAAAGCATATTTAAAAAGGAAATAGGGAAAAACTGGTTCACAAATAGAGTAGTAAATGATTGGAATGGACTCAGTCGTGGGGTAGTTAGTGCAGAGTCAATAGGGAGTTTTAAAAGGAGGCTAGACAATATCATGGATGGGGATGAAAGGTGGATGTAGGTAGTGTTAAGTAACAGGAACTACCACGTGTAGGTCTCCCAGCCTCTTGTAGCTTCCTTATTACCTCCGCCAACGAAGTTGGAGGGAGGTTATATTTTCACCCCGATCCGTTTGTTTGTTTGTTTGTTTGTTAGTGTACAGGATTTCTCAAAAAGTTACCAATAGATTTGGACCAAACTGGGTATACCCAGTCTATTGGGTATAAGAAAGAACTGATTTAATTTTTGATGAAATCAAATCACAACTGTTGCCATGGCAACCAATTATTACATGCCTTGGCGGAGGTATGCGCTCTACTGAGTGCCCCTCCCCCTAGTTTTCTTATGTTCTTATGTCTGCCGGGAACAACAACGGAATATCAACATTGTAACATTTTGATTTATGTGGGCAATATATATCATGCATAAATATACATTGCCTTCTATTCAATAGTGGATATGGGTGTATATTGTGCATGATGTTCAATATGGAGTTAATGAACCTCGTTACAAAATCTAGAAACGTAAACACTCAACACTCCATCCAGTAATAAGTGTTTTCTTCATATCGATACAGGTGAAAAATGTTGACTGCTGTAAAGGGGCATGGCTGGATTCATAACAAAGTCCTGGCAATATGAAACATAGCGCAGCATCGCGTATGCCCACATGTTTACCTTTCAAGATAAAAACTGTAACTTTTACTTATATAGCTATATTCGAATAGTTTCTCCCTATCATTGCCTTTCAACTACGTTGGTGTTCTCGGTGACTCGAGTTCGATCCCCGACGAAAGCCAAAATCTTTCTGCACCGTCTATCGTGGCCTAAGAACACTCACATGCTGCCAATCAACTCTACCTTCGATTGCGAGTGCATCGGAGGACACAGGGGGGCGGCATGAGCCTCTAATCACAGGCGTCACTATAACAATCCTGCCTGCGCCACCACGGGCGACGGCCAACCATCACAGCCCTCAAGCCTCAAGTGTGCCTTCAGGGACTACCATCCGAGCCCTGGGTCACCACTGCCTACAGGCGCTATAGGCACAAATGTAAAAAATTAAAAAAATTAAAGTAACACATGGGGCGTTACCTTTACATCTAGTCTTTCCAACCTCAAAGTCAGAAATTTTATAAACCTGACACATTAGTCATGAGAACCTGATCATGAATAGCCTTTGATCGCTCGAGTCATGTCATACTTCAAGCCCAAGTCACACTGTCCTGATTTATAGCCATGGTGAGACACAGTGGTGAAAACCTGGGTATTTGTGGTCATGCGTATTTAGTCCTGCGGCAAATCATATTGATCAGAATAAATTTGTGGTGGACTATAGGTCTCTACGGTAGTTTTAAATCTGCAGTGCCATTATCAGGTTTACACGGTAGCGACGGTAAGCCAAGGTAGAGGCAAGGCAGAGTCGAGGTCTCTCAAGGTTGTCAGTCAAGCAGTATATAAAAAAAGGGGCCAAATATCTTCAAATAAGATTCTTATGGCCTACCATCCGAGCCATGGAGGTCACTGCCTACAGGCGCTATAGGCACAAATGTAAAAATAAAATACAGTAATTTGTTTTGTTGTGAACACCAGATCTGAGGAACTGCTGGAGAAGTACAGGCGGATGATGAATAAAAAACCTACAATTACATGATGACTAAAGACTAAAGACTGCGTGCTTTCATTGGGGAGGCAGAGGCAGGCTATAGCTACTTAGAGCCAAGGAGCAGTGCCTTTTTAGCTTCTTGTTGGCGCTATGCGAAATGATGCTTGGGGGCCTATTTTGTAAAACCATGGTGGGGGGATTCCAAGTCCTTTAAGGTGGTCCGGGGACACGCCTTGAATATTTAAATGCATCTATCTGGTGCACTTTAAAAGGAAAAAGAGACTAGATTCTTAGGCTAGATTCTGATGGTATACGCTATAATGCGCGTGGCCATGGTGTTCATCTCCGTGGCATTAGCCCTTGAGCCTGTGGTGCAACCCGCTACCCCGGGACACAGGGCTAGTGTGACATCTGGGTTACTACAGTTACCTTCCCCAGGTACTCATTTATCGAACCATACCCGAAAGAAAGGATGAACGGCTGCTTGGCTGGCCGCCGACTGCTCTGGCCCGGATTCGAACAAGGCCCCGCATATTCGTAGCCAGGCGCGCTAGCCACTACACCATGAGGCGACAATTATAGAGTGGACACCTACAATTAAGACATAAATGTGAAGTATCCAAATAAATGTGTGTACAAGCCGGAGGAAAGTATTTATGGAGAAGAAACTGGCGGTGGTGAAGAGTTTACGTTATCAGCAGTATTGGTCACCATTTCCATGCCGTTACTGAGCCCGCTGCTGTGGAGGCTATCGACATGCTACCGCCGATACATTGCTGTGTGTATGTGTGTGTGTGTGTGTGTGTGTGTGTGTGGGTGTGGGTGTGGGTGTGGGTGTGGGTGTGGGTGTGTGTATGTGTGTGTGTGTGTGTGTGTGTACATTCGTGTATGTATGTATAGTTTTCTGGACTACAATCGAGATTATTACATATAGGTAGGCTATATATTTGTATTTATGTTATTGTATTTTCACGTGATTATTGTTCCATGTATTATGCAATTTCTAGATGTGTTAAAAAAATATATCTATCTATCCATCTATCCATCTGCGTGTGTGTGTGTGTGTGTTTTTGTGTGTGTGTGTCACTCGAAGCTGTGCAGCGGTCATTTACCAGTAAAATATCTGCTGTTCGAGACTTAGATTACTGGGACAGATTAGAAAAACTCAACCTGTTTTCACTGGAGAAACGCAGAAAAAGGTATGCCATTTTATATATCTATAAAATATCAATTGGCAGTACAATCAATAACCTTGACATACGTTTTAACATTCATCAACGACTGGGCCGATTCTGCCACATTGAGAGGACACATCCCAGAGCAGCCACCAGAGTCAAGACGTTGTAAGAGAACGCCTTTGCCACCAGAGGACCTCGCCTATTCAATGCCTTACCAAGACATCTGCGTGACTCAAACCAACCATGTCTGGAGAGTTTCAAAAATAAATTGGATATATTTCTGCGGACAATCCCCGATCAACCCAAGCTGCCCCATTACCACCTCGGCGCCGCCAGCAACAGCATTGCAGACCAGCTGGCGCAGAGACGGGCAGACGGAATGTACTAGTGGCGGCGCATCAGCGTGGCCACGGGCACCAAATGTGCTGTGCCTATAACTACGCTCCACAGGATCCACAGGTGTGTGTGTGTGTGTGTGTGTGTGTGTGTGTGTGTGTGTGTGTGTGTGTGTGTGTGTGTGTGTGTGTGTGTGTGTGTGTGTGTGTGTGTGTGTGTGTGTGTGTGTGTGTGTATGTATGCATGGGTGGATGTGTAGGTGGGTATATGTATATATATGTGTTTGTAGGTGTGTGTCTGTGTGTGTGTGTGTGTCTGTGTGCGTGTGTGTAGGTATGTACATTCGTGTGTGTATGTATAGTTTTGTGGATTACAGTCGAGATTATTACATATATGTAGGTTATATATTTGTTTTTTTATTAGGATATTTTCACGTGATTATTATTCCATGTATTATGCGATTTCTAGCTGTGTTCAATAAATCTATCTATCTATCTATCTATCTATCTATCTATCTGTATATCTATTTGTGTGTGTGTGTGTGTGTGTGTGTGTGTGTGTGTGTGTGTGTATGTGTGTGACTGTGTGTATGCGTGTGTGTGTGTATGCGTGTGTGTGTGTGTGTGTGTGTTCTGTGTCCATGGGTGTGTGTGTGTGTGTGTGTGTGTGTGTGGTGTGTGTGTGTGTGTGTGTGTGTGTGTGTGTGTGTATGTGTGTGTGCATGTGTATGTGTGTGTGTGTGTGTGTGTGTGTGTGTGTGTGTGTGTGTGTGTGTGTGTGTTGTGTGTGTGTGTGTGTGTGTGTGTGTGTGTGTGTGTGCGTGCGTGTGGCGTGTGCGTGTGCGTGTGTGTGTGTGTGTGTGTGTGTGTAAGATTGTAGGTATACGTGTGAACACTCATTGATTGTGCGTGTGCGGGGGCAAGTGAATAATGAGTACCTTCTAATAACACAAGCGGCACTGATAACCTTACGTGTTGCATAAATACTAGGTAATTGCATGCACATCCTCAATATTGCTGGGATAGACGCGATAATTCCTACCACAAGACGCTGAGGCAAAGTTCGTCTTCCTGGTTAAAAATAAAAACATAGGAACGTAAGAAAATAAGGAAGCTACAAGAGGCCGTGAGACCTAAACGTGGTTGTTCCTGTTACTTAACACTACCTACATCCACCTTTCATCCCCATCCATCAAATTGTCTAGCCTCCTTTGAAAATTTATGGTTGCGTGTCTGAAAGCGGCAAGTCGGATTTTTACACCGTGATACCGTTTTAAATAAAGCCAAAGCTCTCATTTATAAGTACCCGATCAATGACGAGTGCGGGGCAAAGCCCTCGGGAATTCCGCACTCCAAATCGAGTGGCAGGGCCCCCTAGCCCAACTTTTTTTAATGGAGGTGGCCGGGGCGGTGCAGAAGAGGCGCCTGCCCGTCGAATCACTCCTGGGATAAACCTCCGGAGGGTTCTTCGTGTGGACTCGTGGAACGTTCTGAGCCTCTCGGACGATCGTCGACTACCTCTCCTATCGGGCGAGCTCAGTAGGCTGAGGGTGGATATAGTGGGACTCTCTGAGACGAGGAGGCCTGGCAGTGGCGAGACTGGTAGTGGGGGTTACATCTACTACTGGTCTGGCATGAGCAATGGTCACCGTGAACGAGGAGTAGCTATAGGCATCTCCAGCAAACTGCAGCCGTCAGTTGTTGAGGTTACTCCGGTTGATGAGCGTATAATGCGGGTGAGGATGAAACACACTCTGGGTTTCATGTCTCTTGTTGCAGTGTACGCTCCTACCGAGGTGCGTAAAACTGAAGAGAAGGATATGTTCTACGCCAAACTCGACTCTGTATTAGACCAGTGTCCTCCTCGGGACACACTCATTGTCTTGGGCGACTTCAATGCTACTACTGGCACTGGGAGAGATGGCTACGAGTTATGTGTTGGTCCCCATGGCTCCGGTACCAGAAACACCAACAGTTCTCTGCTTCTGAATTTTGCAAGGTCCAGAAGGTTGAGAATTGCAGGTGCTTGGTACCAGAGATCAGAGCTGCACCGCTGGACATGGTATAGTAATGCCGGAGGGGTAGCTAAGGAGATCGACCACGTCCTCGTTAGTACTCGTTGGAGGATCCTCCAGAACTGCAGGGTTTACCGGAGTGCTGAGTTCTTTGGAACAGATCACAGACTTGTTGTTGCTACACTTAAGCTTCATGTCAAATCCAGAAGAATCTCAAGAGGTAACCATACTGTGTTTCATCTTGAGAAACTGAAGGACTTGACATGTGCTCATGAGTATGCGGTGGCTGTCTCAAATCGGTTTGATGTGCTCGGTGCCCTCGAGGACCCTGTAGAACTGTGGGATACCTTCAAACGTGAAACTCTACAGGCTGCCAAGGAGTGTATTGGGGAGTGCCCGAGGTCAAGGAGTGGTTTTGTCTCGACAGAGAGGCTGGAAAAAATCGAGGAGAGTCGTGCTGCCAGGCTGGCTGGGAACCAGGACCAGCACAGGGCTCTGTCAGACCGGACTAGAACCCTCCTGGGAAGAGACAAGGAGAGGTATGTCAGGAGTCTCGCTGAGGATGTCGAGGGTAATTTGAACGCTAATGACCTCCGACCCGCCTACCGAGCCATGAAGAAGCTCCGTTCCAAGTCTCCATCTCGGTCGAGTGCTATTCGAGCAGCAGATGGGCGCCTCGTGTCAGACATGGATGGGCAGATGGCTCGTTGGGCTGAGTACTTTGGGCAGTTGTTCACGGTGGACCCTCCAACTGAGCAGCTTCACACCACTGGATTACAGGCAGTGGATGCCGATCCTCCCATTGACGTAACCGTACCCTCTCTTGACGAAGTCAGAGAGGCTGTAGCTAAGTTGAGGGGTGGAAAGTCAGCTGGTGCTTGTAAGATCAGTGCGAAGCTCCTCAAAGCTGGGGGTGAGGCCATGATCCGCGGGCTGCATGCTGTCCTGACTGCCGTGTGGCAATCAGGTACCATTCCTCCTGACTGGAAAAGGGGGCTGGTTGTCCCTATCTGGAAAGGGAAAGGGGACCGTCAGGACTGCAACAATTACCGCGGAATTACACTGCTCAGCGTGCCAGGCATGGTGCTTGCCCATCTATTGCTGACACGGATCCGCAGTCATCTGCTGAAGCATCAGAGACCTCAGCAGTCTGGGTTCACGCCTGGTAAGTCAACAACGGACCGTATCCTAGCGCTTAGTGTCCTGGTGAAACGCCGATGTGAGTTTCGACAGGGGATGCTTGCAGCCTATGTTGATCTCAAGAAGGCGTTTAACTCAGTGCCTCGTGAGTCACTCTGGGATCTTCTGCGACTTCGCGGGATTCCTGCAATGATTATTGGTTTGATAACCGGTCTGTATTCTGGGACTGAGAGTGCTGTGAAGTGTGGGGCAGGTGTATCCATCTTCTTTCCTGTTAATACAGGAGTGAGGCAAGGGTGCGTCCTTGCCCCATCACTTTTCAACGCTTTTATGGACTGGGTATTGGACAAGGTTGTAGATCAAAGTGATTGTGGTGCATCCGTCGGCAACACCAAAATCACTGATCTTGTTTTTGCAGATGATGCAGTAATCTTTGCTGAGTCCCTGGAGGTCCTGGTGATGGCTCTCGAGGCACTGCATGAGGAGGTAAAGCCTTTGGGACTTGAGGTCTCCTGGCTTAAGACCAAGGTCCAGGTGTTTGGAGACTTACTAGATAAAGCAGTACAGTCCGTTCATGCGTGCGGCGAGGACATTGAGATCTTGGAAAGTTTTATATACCTTGGTAGCGCAGTCCATAATGACGGCGGGTCACGTCAAGAAGTCTTACGGCGGATTGGCATTGCCCACGGTGCTATGGAATCGCTCAGCGGGAGTATTTGGCGTTGTCGGTACCTGTGCAGGAGGACAAAGATCCGGATCTTCAAGTCGCTTGTGATCCCTGTCTTTCTATATGGTTGTGAGACATAGACACTAAATAGTGACTTGAAGAGTCGAATCAATGCTTTTGGTAATAAGTGTCTTCGCAGAATCATGGGGTATCGCTGGGATGATTACGTGTCAAATCAGCGATTGCACCGTGAGACTGAATCGAGGCCTATTACCTGCATAGTCCGTCAGCGTCAGTCCGTCAGCTTCGGCTATATGGACATGTGGCACGCTACCCTGAAACCGATCCTTCCCATCGGGTTGTATCTGTAATAGACAATCCGGCGTGGAGGAGGCCAAGGGGGCGCCCACAAGGCTCGTGGCTGGGGCAAGATGATGTTTCTTGTCGAGAGCTGCTTGGTATGGGAAAGGAGCCTGCATGGAGACTCGCGCGTGGTGACCCCCGGGAGTGGCGTCGTAGGGTTGGCGAGGCGACGTGCTCCCCGTCGTATGCCCCCAATGATTGATTGATGGTTGATCAATGTATCATACGAGGGTGTTTAAGCTGAAAATACTGACACAGCATAACACGCGAATAAAGTCAGAAACACACATCTGCGAAAGTTTTATGTTAAAGACTCTACACTGATAGCGGCGCTAGTTTACACTGAAAGTTTGATATCATACAAACAACAATAAGGATATGAGACTGAAAGGTATCCGCCGCTGCCACCATAAATGCAACACTATATCAGCATTCATTGCCGTTTCTAGCCTTTTGGGGCCCTATGCAAAATGCTGCTTAGGGGCCTATTTTGTAAAACTATGGTGGGGGGAATCCAAGCCCTCTAAGGTGGTCCGGGGTCACGCCTTAAATTAAATGCATCAATCTGGTGAACTTTAAGAGGAAAAGAGACTAGATAAAAAAAAAATAATAATGGCAGCTTGGGAGCCTCTTGGTGGCTTCGGGGGTCCTGTACAACCACGTAGTTCGCATATAGTAAGACACAGCCCTGTCAGTATTATTATAATAGTGGGCTACACGCCGCGGGATTGAGGGGCGATACAACAAAGGTCGCACCCCCTCCTCCACTCATTCCATTACCTGTGTTTTTGTAGCTAGGCAGGATACACAACAAGCACTTACTCACACATTATAGTATTGTTTGTTTCATGCGCACCCCTAATAAGCTAAATACATGAACCCAACAACTTGACTCCCCGCAGCAACAATCTACGGTGCTATTATAGTTGTTTTCTGTCCACTGATACTTGAATATCATATTTTTTCACGTTCACAATTGCTTTTGCTTTAAGGGGCCATTCAAAGATCACGTAACGCCTATGTGGGGGGATGGGGGTATGGTGCAGTGTTATAAGTGTGACAGTTGGGGGGAGTGGGTTGCATATATTTGTTACATAATATTTTCGGATTTTTTAAAGAAAAACCTTTAGTTGATAATTTGCAGGTCCTTAAGCGAGATATATTCTATTTGAAAAAAATGAAAACACTCTAATTGGGGGGGAAGGCGCTACTAGCCTGTGTTACATAATTTTCTAGTGGGTCTGGACATGAGAACAACATAAGTAAAAAATGACCCCAAAAGCGTTACGTAATTTATGAATGACCCCTAGCTTAGTTTCTGCAGCACAGAGATGACAGTTTACTATATATTTATTTTGTTTTAGTCTTGTCTATTAGTGTGGTAAGGTAAATGGGCGCATACCCTATGCTGCGCGTGGTCTCAGTGTTCATCTCCGTCGCATTAGTCCATGAGCCTGTGATGGGTGACAAACCGCTTCCCCGGGACACAAGGCTTGTGTGACATCCGGGTTACCACAGTTACCTTCCCCAGGTTTCCCCAGGTACCCGTTTATCAACCCCGCAAGGGAGGAAAAACAGCATTATGGCTGGTCGCCGACTTGCCCTGGCCCGGATTCGAACCAGGGCCCGCAGATTCGTAGCTAGGCGCGCTAGCCACTACACCACGGAGGCGCGTGTATAAGTGTGGGCATATGATAATTATTAAAGTAGAAATGTTCAATATATCACAATAGGCCAATATTATTTTGCCTTTAATTAAATACAACCGCTTATCCAGCACGGGGCATATGAATAACTCACAGAAGCAAATAATTGTACGGAATTATGTTTGGGCGTAAAAAACAAATTTTCGACAGATATCAAAACCGTAAAAAAATCGCAAGTGTGAAATAGTGGAGTTTTATCTCAAACAAAACGTTCAGTATGAAACCATCGACAGGGAAATGAGTTATTTACAATCTACTATTTTTGGCCGATTTTTTTAGCCCAATATGATGACAAATTATTTCGTTTAGATTGTGCAGTACACACACACACACGCACACACGCACACACACACACACACACACACACACACACA
>JACEEZ010008303.1:266920-321920 GCA_016584305.1 Chionoecetes opilio | reverse complement strand
GGAGACGCGATACCTGGCACTCATAAGCTTAAGAGTCTATGTGAGTCGAGTATGTACTCACCTGTGAGTGAGTATTTGTCACGATATTAACTGTTCGGGCCTGTCTATTAAGACTTAAACTTCCTTGGCCGTTTGTAAGAGCCTGTGACTTTATATTATAACCATAACCTTATAAGTGTACATATATATTTATAATACTATATATATTCATAATAATAGTATTGTCTCACTCGATTCCTTGGCACTTACTTTACTTACTTACAATACCTATACGTTACTTAAATCAGCAAGCCTTACTTAAATCCGCTCGACCACTTGCAATTACTACCATATTGATGTATATACCTCTGGGCAGTAAACCTTATCTGCCTATCAGGAGGGCATCACTTGGCAATCACCCCTACACGTCAGAGACCTGTATCTTACATGGGTAGATCCTGTTACCTGTACAAATAACAAGCTTAGAAAAGGGTAACATGCGTTTATAATTTTGGTCGAAAACATTTCAGAATTCTTTGTGTTAGATACAGTGCTGGATATTTTGATGAAGGGATTGATATAAATGGCGAAAAGGACGTCTATTAGACTAAAACTTTCTAATCATTCTCTTTCTACAGGGTGTGAACAGGGGGACAAAATATTGGACAAGGGACAAAAAAGGGGGACTACTTATGCCATAGAATATAAAAGAAAGTAGCAAATCTGTGTTAGGGTTTTTCTTCGTACCCTGCAAGAGTTACTCGAGGGGCTGACAGTGCTGGGTGAAGGGAGTATCTAATAATATAATAATAATAACTAATATAATAATAACAATGATAACAATAACAAAAATAACATCTCTTTGGTGTGGTAAAGAAGCAAAAATAACAGCAAATAATATTTCTCTTTCGTTCATAAGTTTTCCCTTATAACAACACAACTACATACGAACATAAGAAAATAAGCAAGCTATACAAGAGGCTGGGAGACCTACAGTCCTACACGTGGTAGTTCCTGTTACTTAACACTACCTACACCCACCTTTCATCCCCATCCATGAATTTATCCAGCCTCCTTTTAAAGCCCCTATTGACTCCGCACTGACCATCTGACGACTGATTCCATTCCAAACGTTTACCTCACTATTTGTGAACCAGTTTTTCCCTATTTCTTTCAAAATCTATGTTTTTCTAGGTTGAATCCGTTACTTCTTTTTCTACCCTGATTACTAGCCGTAAGAACTTTTTCTACATCGCCTTTATTGTATACCTGTCCAACTGCCCTGAATGTCGTATAATACATTGATACAAAGAACAAAAAACTCGAACACTGGCATAACAGAGAGGAACAATACAATTATATTTGTATACGGATAAAATGTTTCGCTGAACTCCCAACGAACACAAGTATTTTAACAACTTGCGTAAAACCAAAGTGTTGGCATAAAATTCAAATGAGATATTTGTTTCTCCTTTCCGGTTACTAAAAATAATAATAATAATAATGGTGTTCAAAAAATCTATGCGAATGTGAGGACTGTATACTATGTTTTTTCTCCTGTATACCTTCGGGTGAAAATAAAATTGTTATTATTAATATTATAATTATTATTATTACTATTATTATTATTATTATTATTATTATTATATCTGGACCAAGCAGAGTTTACATGGCCGTATTCGCTCCATTATATGTACGTGACTGACTCTCTAGATTCTATAGTGGGTAGGACAGTTTACCAATTGAATACATGTTGCGACAGGGTTGTAGCGAGGTTTAACTATGAACCCTGATGTACAATTTTACACAGACATCCACACACCACACACACACACACACACACACACACACACACACACACACACACACACACACACACAGTGACACACACACACACATACACACTCACAGTCACACACACACACCACAGTCACACACACACACAACACACACACACACACACACATACACAGTCACACACACACATACACACTCACATCCCACACACACACACACACACACACACACACACCACACACACACACACCACACACACACACACACACACACACACACCACACACACACTAAGTCACACACACACACATACACACTCACAGTCACACACACACACACACACACACACACTCATACACACTCACACTCACACACACACACACACACACACATACACACACACACACACACACACACACACACACACACACACACACACACACGCACACACGCACGCAGGCACACAAATGCACACTCACACACACAACACACACACACACACACACACACACACATTCCCGGGTGTGTGTGTGTGTGTGTCCGCAATCAATAGACCTTCCACAAATATTGCCAAGAATAAGAATGCCACAGACTGTGTGTGTGTATGTGTGTGTATTTACCTAGTTGTATTTACCTAGTTGTGTTTTAGAGAGCCTGAGCTACACTCGTATGGTCTCGTCTCTGTATCTACATTTATCCAGTCTTTCTTTCAACGGGTGTGTTTCTTTACAGTGTGTGTGTGTGTGTGTGTGTGTGTGTGTGTGTGTGTGTGTGTGTGTGTGTGTGTGTGTGTGTGTGTGTGTGTGTGTGTGTGTGTGTGTGTGTGTGTGTGTGTGTGTGTTGTGTGTGTGTGTGTGTGTGTGTGTGTGTGTGTGTGTGTGTGTGGGCGTTGCCAAGGCTGTGGATGTATGGAGGGTGGTGGCGGTGGTGGCACACGTGTGGAGGTGACGTTCGGGCATATTTGATGCTGTGAATACGTGTTTTACATTATTTTTAGTGACTCAAATTAGCTGTGTGCATGTTGCCTGGACTGCAGGAATTCATAGTGAAACTCGGTATAGGAAGTAATTGTATGAAGTGCTGATGTTCCTGGTCACACACACACACACCACACACACACACATACACATACACATACACACACACACACACACACACATACACACACACACACACACACACACACACACACACACACACACACACACACACACACACACACACACACACACACACACACACGCGCGCGCGCGCGCACCCCACACGCACACACACGCCCCTGCAGACACACACACCCACACCAAAGACATTCTACAACAAGATACCTCACTTGGGCTCCCTCTAATGCAATTTCTGTTATCCGCCGACGGTGGCTCCGCCGTGTGGCAGGTATTGTACCAGTCTGCTGGCCCATTCACTTGCTGCATATGACTATCATATAGACCAGTGGTTCTTAACCTGGGTTCGATCGAACCCCAGGGGTTCGTAACAGTAGTGGTAGTAACAGTAGTGGTAGTAACAGTAGTGGTAGTAACACCACCCTTCCTTCCTTTCTTTCTTTCACCCTTCCTTCCTTCCTTCCTTCCTTCCTTCCTTCCTTCCTTCCTTCCTTCCTTCCTTCCTTCCTTCCTTCCTTCCTTCCTTCCTTCCTTCCTTCCTTCCTTCCTTCCTTCCTTCCTTCCTTCCTTCCTTCCTTCCTTCCTTCCTTCCTTCCTTCCTTCCTTCCTTCCTTCCTTCCTTCCTTCCTTCCTTCCTTCCTTCCTTCCTTCCTTCCTTCCTTCCTTCCTTCCTTCCTTCCTTCCTTTTTTCCTTTCTTCCTTCCTTCCTTCCTTCCTTTCTTTCTTCCACCCTTCCTTACTTCTACCCTTCCTTCCTTCCTACCACCCTTCCTTCCTTCCTTCCTTCATTAACTCACACACTAACTAATCAATTTATTTTTACACTCACTCATTCCTTCCCTTCTTCTCTCTGCCCTCCCCGTAACGCTAAATGACATACTTGTACTGTATATTTCGTAGGCAACCCTCCTTCCTTATCCCGTATATAATTACGTCTTCTCCTGTAAAAATTGGTGATCTTCCAATTTATACGGGACAAGGAAGGAGGGTTGCTAAGTGCGGCGGTGGGACAACAGGTAGAAGCGTGTGCCTAAAAACTGAGAGTAGACCATCATAGAAAATGGACCTTCACCTATAACATCACAGGTGTCACTATACAAATCCATCCTGCGCCAACCAACGGGCGGAGGGGCAACCATCATGTCCCTCCAGACTGATATAATAAATCGCCTACTGGCGATATAGGCTTCAACGTAAAAAAAATATATATACATATACTTATATAAGACATTGACGCTAAGACATACTTACATAAGACATTGATGGTGATGGACGTGGACGAGGGCTCCGTGATGTTGTTGTTGAGGGCCTGGCAGGTGAGAGTGGCGCCCTGCAGAGCCCGGGAAGCCACCACCGTGATCCTGCTGGCCACGCCCTGCACGCTCAGAGTCACCAGCTGGGGGGACAAGGCAAGAGGTGAGCATAAGAACATAAGAACATAGGGAAGCTACAAGAGGCTGGGAGACCTACACGTGATAGTTCCTGTTACTTAACACTACCTACATCCACCTTGCATCCCCATCCATAACACTGTCTAGCCTCCTTTTAAAACTCCCTATTGACTCCGCACTAACTACCCCATAACAGAGGCCATTCCAATCATTTACCACCCTATTTGTGGACCTGTTTCTCCCTATTTCTTATTTAAATCTACGCTTTTCCAGTTTGAATCCGTTACTTCTTGTTCTACTTCTAGTTCTTGACTACCATGAATATACGGATGCTTAAGGAAGAAAAATGAACAAAATAACTGAAGAAACTGGAATAAATGAAAGGCTGTGCTGCTCCCGAACCTGATTCCATTGTTGTCTTTTGAGACTCGATTAGACAAATACAGCATTCCGACTAACTGTAGCTATGTCCTATGTCTCCTATGTGCTGCCTCACATTCCGTCCGTGGTGTTGGGTGAGTGTATTCCTATGTATTCCTAACCTAACTTAACCTAACCTTACCTAACCTAACCTTTCCACCAGAACATCAAGGATGAGACGTGTGGAACATAAGAACATAATACAAAAAAGGAAGCTACAAAAGAGGCTGGGAGACCTACATGTGGTAGTTCCTGTTACTTAACACTACCTACATCCACCTTTCATCCCCATCCATGAAATTATTTAGCCTCCTTTTAAAACACCCTATTGACTCCGCACTGACCACCTGTCTACTGAGTCCATTTTAATCATTTACCACCTTATTTACGATACAGTTTTTCCCTATTTCCTTTTTAAATCTACGCCTTTTCAGCTTGAATCCGTTACTTCTTGCTCTACCCTGATTACTCGCCGTAAGAACTTTGCCTATATCTCCTTTATTACAACACGCACCCCCCCCCAGCCCCCTCCCTCCCACCTGGCACCCGAAGCAGCGCGGCGGCCGAGGCTATGGGGTCGCGGGGTCCTGGTGTATATTTACTGCTTGCTGGGGATGCAAGTCTCCTATTTTTCTATTATTTATAGACTGGCTAGCGAGCCAATGGCTGAATATACGAGCGGGGAAGAAGGTCCATAACACCCGCTAGAACGGGAAATATCCGGATTTCTTAGTATAGAGTCGATACAGTCGTTGGGGATGAACTGAAATTGCTCGTTTTATAGGAGGTCAAGACATACGTTGAGGCTGAGTGATATTGCTCATCTGAAAGCAGGAAAATCTATAGAAGAAGAAAAAACGGCAGGTAGTCATTTTTTTTTTCAGCAATATTTTTCCTTTACTCTTCCATATGTGGGTGCCCAAGTATGCCTTCAGATTTTCTTTAGGGACACAAGATACCAGCACTTGTTATTGTAGTGTTTACTATGATGTCTCCTGAAACCATAGCATAAAAAATATATGATTTTGTTAAATGTTTTTGTAAATGAGCTCAGTCCCGTGGTTCAGATATTCAGCATCAAGCTTTTCACATCCGCTCTGTGGGAGCTTAGCAGATCCAATTACTCAGTAGCATCACTAAGACAGGTCGTCATTATATATATATATATATATATATATATATATATATATATATATATATATATATATATATATATATATATATATATATATATATATATATAGTGGCGTATCAAGGGTGGGGGGCATTTAGCCACGGCTTCCCCCTTTAGCAAAACAAATGTACACAGCCTGTGTAAGGGATGAGGTAAACAACAGGCAATACCATGCAGCTATGATACAACAGGTTTTTGTTTACCTTGCTCTTATACCAGGTTTTTATCTCAACATCTAATATACTATAGGAGTAGCCGTGTGTCCGTGTGTGTGTGTGTGTGTGTGTGTGTGTGTGTGTGTGTGTGTGTGTGTGTGGTGGTGTGTGTGTGTGGTGTGTGTGTGTGTGTGTTGTGTGTGTGTATGTCTGTATGTCTGTCTGTTTTGGGTAGCCGAAAGTGTAAATTCAATTTTGATGAGAGTAGGCTCAAAAAATCGCAAATAAATCGTAGGTGGTAAGCGGATTGGTCCCATGTCGATTGAATAATTTTGAAGGGGGGTTTTGGTCTAAAAACACTTTGCAGTATTAGATTACAGGAAAAACCCTGCGATAACGTCTTGCCGCATTCCACAAACTCAGTAGACTCATGGACTTACGTTTGTGTGCGTGTGTGAGTGTGTGTTGGAATCACACGGAACACAAAGGGTTGGAATCACACGGAACGTGGTCTACCCCGAGGCACTTTGACCAGTGACCAACGACAGCAACAGCACGATTGGAGTTTGCACTCACATTGTTGTTTAAACTACTACTACTACTACAATGTAGTAGTATACTACTACTACTAACATAAATACATGGGTCCGAAGGGCCCACAAGCACTTGTTCAGCTCTAAAGGAAGAAGTGCAGTTCTGAAGGAAAATGTTTCCAGCCCAAATTACATACATGATGATATTATAAATTTTCTGTTCATTCTGAAAATGTCTTATATAATTTCATTAAAAGGGAGACTGATTGGACCAAATTTGTGAAAGGGAGACAATGGAGTATAACAAGGAAGAAATTATAATTATGTAGAAGATTGTTCTAAATGGAGAATTAATTGAAGGCAAAAAGGTCTTGTGCTCAGTCAGTCATTTAGTTAACCCGGGATCGGGTCTCCCTAGAAGGTGGCGTCGGTGTAGTCCCCGGGGCCGTATGTTGCCGGAAGCCCGTGTGCCGCAGGAAACGGAAGAAACATCGCATAGTACGGAGAGTGTATCCTGCTGAGTGCCCCACACTCCTCGTCAGGATGGACAAGCCAGTCCTCGTGCCGCACTCCAGCAGCACGAACACTCTCCTCTCTTTTTTCAAAGCTTCTCTCTGACGGGCTCAAGCTAGCCCGCGGTCCTCCATGCTGGAGCCCCGAAAAAAAAAAAAAAAAATTGTCAAACTTTCTGATTCATCTCGACGACGATTCTTTAATTTCCTCCGGAGTGTAATGGAGTGTTCAGAATATAGCAGATGGTTTCGAAAGCTTGAGATGAAGTGTATAGCAGTACCAGGTCGGATTCGAACCCCTGGTCTTAGCCACCTCACTATACGGACGTAAAAAGGTAATGATATGCACCCCTACATATTATCACCCCAAACTCATCTCGATAGGGGCAGCAAGCGACTTTAACCCCGAGACCCAGAGCGTAATTTCCATTGTAATTTGGGTACCATTAGACGATTTTTAGTGAATATAACCAATGTTTTATAGATATGACCTGTTTAGTGTCCTTGTCGAGTAACTAATTTAGTATATTCAGTTACTTTTCGTGATTCTATGGCTCGACAACATACATTTTTTTATAACAAAGGAAAGATCTGGGCGTGAAGAGTTAATCTATCGCGGCCAGGACAGTCAACACATAAAATCAATTAAAACAAATTGTATAATAGTACCAGGTGGGATTCGAACCCCTGGACTATATGTGGACCTGGTCTTGTACCTTTATTACCTTTTGTTTTATTTATTTGCCCTGATTATTTCTTTATTACCTTTATTACGTTATTACCTTTTATACCTCATATACCTATAGTGAGGGTTCGAATCCGACCTGGTACTGTTATACACTTTGTCTTAATTGATTATACTTGAGATGTTGGTCAAGAATGTATTTGTGGCTGACACAGAACTGGGCACCAATATTATGCTTTTCCTGACATAGAACGGCATCCAAAAGCACCGTCACAGTCACCAACAGAGCCCCGAAAGGAAGCTGAATATGTAAATAGGAAGACTATCACCAACAATAAAATGATTAAAAAAGTAGGGAACGACGGGATCCACACGATTGTAGCTCAGGCCCTGTAAAACACAACTATACTCTTTCTAATGTATCAAGTCACTTTAGTCGCTTTAATTTCTGCCCATTACCATTATAATTACATATACGTATATGCATTTCTACTCTCACCCTATGGTGAGCGAACAATACCTCCCTCACAAGAATGGGGGGGGGGGGACAAAACTACCACTCTACTAATTGAGAGGGTGGTTGATGGATATTTTTTACAAATGATTTGATAAAATGGAAAGAATATAGATAAACACACACACGCACCTGGTCCAGCCTCTCGCCGTCCCGCCACCAGGTCAGCGTGGGCGTCGGGGAACCCTCGGCGGACTTGCAGGTGAGCTCCGTGTGCGCGCCCTCCTCCAGCGGCCCCAAGGCGCCCACCACTTGTTGCCTGTTGTGGTTGTGGACGATGGTGGGTGGTCCAGGAGGCACTGCGGGGAGGAGGAGAGGCGAAGTTACGGTGTGAACTATGCCCTTTGTTCACAACGGGCACGCACACACACACACAGATACACACACAGTGACACGCACGCACGCACGCACGCACGCACGCACGCACGCACGCACGCACGCACGCACGCACGCACGCACGCACCCACCACGCCAAAACATTTCTTGTAGGATTGACATTGTGTGATGGAGAGGAGAGGCGAGTTAATGCTACCAAGACAATAGACTACAAGTAGCAAACGCAGCACCACGCACGCACGGCACCACGCACGCACGCACGCAAGACACGCACGCACAACACGCACGCAATACGACACGCAGCAACGCACGCAACATCAAGCACGAGCACGCACAACACGACTACAGCACACAGTCAGCACAATACACACACCAAACACACACACACACACAACAACAACAACACACACACAACACACACACACACACACACACACAGACACACACAACACACACAACACACACACAACACACACACAACACACACCACAACAGACACACACACACACACACACACACACACACACACACACACAACACATTTTTATCTCCAACAAAATTTCTAAGTACAGGAATTGATAACTGTGGAGGGAGAGAGAGCGAAGTACCATAGCTACCACAGATCAAAGACTCTTAATAGTATGTCTATAAATCTTGATGCTACCTCTGCACAGACGGGCACACACGCACGTAGATAGACATATACTTTATTGACCACAACATACACTTCATATAATCATAATAATCACGATATATGGTCCAACGAATTACTTTATCAATTATCGAGCCTATGTTTACAATAAAACTGAATTATAAGAAGTAGTTTCATGTTGTACTTTAATTTGACACCAGACCGGACAGACGGACGGACAGCACCCGCAGGGCATGCCGCACGCACGCACGCACGCACGCATGCAGGGCCCACGCACACACGACGCACGCACGCATAGCCGCCTTCACGCCCTGCAACAGACGCACGAAATGTCGCACAGCAACCGCATCACCACACCACCCAAACCCACCCACCCATACCCACCCCCCACCCACCACCACCCACCCACCACACCCATACCCACACCCCACCCACCCACCCACCACACCCACCCACCCACCCACCCCCCAAACACCCACACCCACCCACCTCACCCACCCACATTTCACAATTCACAATTCTTTCTAATAGGCTGCTAAAAAAAAGAAGAAGAAAGTGATCGGATCATCTCATAATTGGGCTTATAAGTTGCCCCTGGTCGAGTTGGTTCCAAAACTGTGCCATATGATGGGATTGTGCCACGGGGGGCGGCACCTATCGCGGACATACACACAGACACACTTTCGCTTATATTATTATAGATTAGTGCGTGTGTATTTTTTTCATTCATTAATAGTTTGATCAACATAATAACAAAGTTCTCACTCGTCGTTTCAGAGTGTTCGCTAAAGCTGCATTACATCGCAGCGAGGCAAGGCAGCCATCAATGTGGGTTGTTTTACGAGGCGCGCGGCCCCGAGTTCCCTGGTGTTTATCTCTCTTTGTTTGCTTTGTAATAGCGTCTGTACGAGCAGCTTTACGGGGGCGCTGCTCGTAGACTGGTCCCGAGGCAGCTCTTCATGGCAGTGGGTCACGAAAAAGTCAGCAGTGAGTCAGCAGTGAGTCAGGAGGGAGTCAGCAGTGAGTCAGGAGGGAGTCAGGAGGGAGTCAGCAGTGAGGCAGGAGGGAGTCAGCAGTGAGGCAGGAGGGAGTCAGCAGTGAGTCAGGAGGGAGTCAGCAGTGAGTCAGGAGGGAGTCAGCAGTGAGGCAGGAGGGAGTCAGCAGTGAGTCAGGAGGGAGTCAGCAGTGAGTCAGGAGGGAGTCAGCAGTGAGTCAGCAGTGAGTCACGAGGGAGTCAGCAATGAGTCAGGAGGGAGTCAGCAGTGAGTCAGGAGGGAGTCAGCAGTGGGTCAGGAGGGAGTCAGCAGTGGGTCAGGAGAGAGTCAACAGTGAGTCAGGAGGGAGTCAGCAGTGAGTCAGGAGGGAGTCAGCAGTGAGTCAGGAGGGAGTCAGCAATGGGTCAGGAGGGAGTCAGCAGTGAGTCAGGAGGGAGTCAGCAGTGAGTCAGGAGGGAGTCAGCAGTGAGTCAGGAAGGAGTCAGTAGTGAGTCAGGAGGGAGTCAGCAGTGAGTCAGGAAGGAGTCAGTAGTGAGTCAGGAGGGAGTCAGCAGTGAGTCAGGAGGGAGTCAGCAGTGAGTCAGGAGGGAGTCAGCAGTGAGTCAGGAGGGAGTCAGCAGTGAGTCAGGATTGAGTCAGCAGTGAGTCAGGATTGAGTCAGCAGTGAGTCAGGATTGAGTCAGCAGTGAGTCATGGGGGAGTCAGCAGTGAGTCACGAGTGAGTCAGGGCCGCTGCTGCTCTTCTTGGCAGTGTGGGTCATGGGGGAGTCAGGGCCGCTGCTGCTCTTCTTGCCAGTGAGTCACGAGGGAGTCAGGGCCGCTGCTGCTCTTCGTTAGTGGAAACTCCCCCTTACCCTGTGCAAGCGACAGGGGATTTCTTTGCATTGTTTATTTCTGATCCATGCCAGCAGGAGGGGAGCAAATGCAGCACACAAAAATACGACACAAGACGACCTGCCACCGTCTGGAGGAGAAGGTGTTGCCACGTATAGGGCAAAATATTAACCCCTTGAGGCCCAGAACGTAATTTTCATTGTAATTTGACTACCATTAGACGATTTTTTAAGTTAATATAAGTTATATTTTAGAGATAGGACCTGTTTAGTATCCTTGTCGACTAACTAATTTGATATATTAAGCTACTTTTCGTAATTTTATGGCTCGACAACATATGATTTTTTAAAACAAAGAAAAAATCTGGTCTCGAAGGGGTTAAGAACATAAGAACATAAGGAAGCTACAAGAGGCTGGGAGACCTACACGTGGTAGTTCCTGTTACTTAACACTGCCTACATCCACCTTTTATCCCCATCCATGAAATTGCCTAGCCACCTTTTTAAACTCCCTATTGACTCAGCACTAAATACCCCACGACTGAGTCCATTCCAATCATTTGCCACCCTATTTGTGAACAATTGTTTCTCCCTAAATATTGCCGATCTGTGTTATAGTATGTGGTATAGGGATGGCCAATCACCGTCGTACAAGCTCGTGACTTCACATGGGATGGACCTTAAGTGATCGCTGGGCTATAATCTGTATGTTATATTTATGATTAGACTTATCAAATTGTTAAATTTAACCTAACCTAGACTAGACTAAACTAACCTAAAGAAAAGACTAAAGAAATAATGTCAATCAAAACACAGCTTATAACCCAGTGATCACTTAGCTTCACCCCCATGTGACGTCACGTGCTTGGACATTGGACATTGGACAACGGTGATTGAATAGACATCCCCATACCACATACTATTCCAGAGAAGGGCAATATGCACCCGGGTGAGAGTCAGGATGCCACAACACTCACCACTCATGGCAATCACTACATAACAAAGACACCACAAGCTCCTAGGTTTATTTTATGGCCATATATCGTTTGTATACTTGCCTTATTAAATACTTGAGTCAGAAAACATCAAATATACTCAATTCATGAAGATTTTTATGATGGTTGTTAGCTGGGCATACATCAATCTTCGCCTTGCATACCAAATCATGGTTTAACGTTGTTAATAAGCTAGCACCCTAGGTTGTACACCGCTTTGACTTCCACCCCTAGTGCACCGTGGAATGGCCGCTAAGGATGCCCGCAGCACGACACTACTTGTACACTACTTACAAACACACTAACAAATACATACAAAGTTCTTTCGGCTATTAACCAGGGTAGAACAAGAAGTAACGGATTCAAGCTGGAAAAGCGTAGATTTTAAAAAGAAATAGGGAAAAAGTGGCTCACAAATAGGGTGGTAAATGATTAGAATGGACTCAGTAGACAGGCAGTTAGTGCGGAGTCATTAGAGAACTTTAAAGGGAGGCTAGATAAATTCATGGATCATGGTGGATGTAGGTAGTGTTAAGTAACAGGAACTACCTCGTGTAGGTCTCCCAGTCTCTTGTAGCTTCCTTATGTTCTTATGTTCACACACACGGTCACAGATAACCTTTCCATAACACATTCCTGCCCTGACTAAACAAACCTCCATCGTCATACATTGCCAGTTTTTCTTTTATACTCGGACACATATCATGTTTTTTATGTTCCGCCTTTCCCTGAATACATACAATGGTTGAACGTTCAGTGCAAAAAATTTCCTGTGCAGTGCATGTCATTTTTTTCCTCTCCGGTAACTGCAGCGATAAGCGAGGAGTTTTAGGTCTTTAGAATCCTTCCACCTGCAGATGTTTCCCTGAACTGTTACTATCTACATGATGTATTGCTGTGGGTGGGTGGGTGGGGGGTGGGTGGGTGGGTGGGTGGGTGGGTGGGTGGGTGGTGTGGGTGGGTGGGTGGGTGTGTGGGTGGGTGTGTGGGTGTGTGTGTGGGTGTGTGGTGTGTGTGTGTGTGTGTGTGTGTGTGTGTGTGTGTGTGTGTGTTGTGTGTGTGTGTGTGTGTGTGTGTGTGTGTGTGGTGTGTGTGTGTGTGTGTGTGTATTCATCTAGTTGTTGTATTTTACATGGCCTGAGCAACGCTCGTATGGCCCCGTCTCCATATCAACATTTTTACTTTTATCACTCATCCTTAGTGTTGGCCGAAGCCACCACCCCGGGAGGCGGGTCACAAACCCCCGGCTAACACCCGGTACCCATTCACTGCTGGGTGGACAGGGCTTGGGTTTTAAGAAGACCGCCCGTTTGTCATCGCTCCGCCCGGGGATCAAACCCGGGACATCTCGGTTGTGAGCCGAGCGTGCTAAACACTACCCTACGGAGTTTCCCGACTACGGTGTGTGTGTGTGTGTGTGTGTGTGTGTGTGTGTGTGGGTGGGTGGGTGGGTGGGTGGGTGGGTGGGTGGGTGGGTGGGTGGGTGGGTGGGTGGGTGGGTGGGTGGGTGGGTGGGTGGGTGGGTGGGTGGGTGGGTGAGAGAGAGAGAGAGAGAGAGAGAGAGAGAGAGAGAGAGAGAGAGAGAGAGAGAGAGAGAGAGAGAGAGAGAGAGAGAGAGAGAGAGAGAGAGAGAGAGAGAGAGAGAGAGAGAGAGAGAGAGAGATAAACACATAATTAACTAGATCAGAAATAGACAAACAATAGACAGAAATGTACAATATGATACAAAGCAAAATCACACAGACAAACAGAGAGAAAGAAACAGACGAAGACAGATTGGGATAAGGCATCAGAGCGTTTAAGATAACCGCGGCGGAAATGAGACGGAAAGGCAAGTTGGAACGATATACGGTTGACGATGATACACTGTAAAAGTAGTAGTAGTAGTAGTGGTAGTAGTGGTAGCAGTAGTAGTAGTAGTAGTAGTGGCAGTAGCAGTATTATTATTATCATTATTATTATTATTATTATTATTATTAGTAGTAGTAGTAGCAGTAGTAGTAGTAGTAGTAGTACTAGTAGTAGTAGTAGCAGTAGTAGTAGTAGTAGTAGTAGTAGTAGTAGTAGTAGTAGTAGTAGTAGTAGTATTAGTAGTAGTAGTATAGTAGTAGTAGTAGTAGTAGTAGCACTAGTAGTCATGAACGTCATGAAAAAAAATTGTCACCCAAAACAAAACTTCGATAAAAACTCAAATCTGAACTATGAATATTTTATTTTACATCAAAAAAGGACTGGTCAAGGGCGAAGAAGCCAAGTAACACAAAGCCCGCCATTTGCCAGTACTATAAAGAAGACAGTAAGAGAATAAAGAAAGAAAGGGAGGGTGAATCAATTTAGTTCGCAAGGTTAAACTCCTCTCTTGAAAAGATCTAAGTCGTAGGAAGGTTGAAAAATCGCAACACGAAGAGTTCCAGAATTTACCAGTGAAGGGGATGAAAGAGTTCAGATACCGATTACCTCTTCCATTATGAAGATGGACAGAATAGAGATGCGAATGAGTAGAAAGTGTTGTGGTTTCTTTTCCTTACCTATAACAGTGAGGTTGACCTTGGTGATTGCCGATTGGCTTGACTTTGAAAACATATAAGTAGTAGGAAAGATGAAAGAGTAAACATACTGATTAACTCTTGCATTAAGAAAATGGGAAGATGGACAGGACAGAATAGGGATGAGAATGAGTAGAAAGTCTGTTTTTCCTTACCTATGACAGTGAGGTTGACCTTGATGATGGCGGATGGCCTGACTTTGAAAACATTTAAGTCGTAGGATGGTGGACAAATAGAAACATGAAGAAAATTAAGTCGTAGGAAGGTGGAAAAATAGAACAAAAGAGAGTACGTGTTTTTTCCTTACCTATGACGGTGAGGTTGACCTTGGTGATAGCAGATGGCCTAACCTTGTAGTCAACGCGGCAGGTATACACGGCCTCGTCCGCCACCTGCACGCCCTCCACCACAAGTGTTGGCGGGTCTGACATGATTCTGAAGAAGGCGCGAGAGCCGAAGTATCCCTCGGCCGCCCACCTCTCGCCCTTCTTGAACGAGCCGCTTCTGGTGTCGTAACTGTGGGAGAAGAGGAGGAGGAGGAAATTCAGAATTCTCATGGGAGATAGGGAAGATGGCAGGAGGGAAGGAAGAGAGGAGGGAGGAAGGGGAACGAAGGATGGAAGGAGGGAAGAGAAGAGGTTATTCAGAACTCTCATGGGAGGAAGGGAAGATGTTAGGAAGGAAGGAAGAAGGGAGGAAGAGGAAGAAATAAGGAGGAGAAAGAAGGGAAGACGGAAGGAGGGAGGGAAGGAAGGAAGTAGGTAAATAAGTAAACAAAAAGATAAGTGCAAGGGTGCATACAGGAAGGAGGGAAAGAAGGTAGGAAGGTACGAATGAAGGCAGGAACGAGGGAAGAAAAGAAGGAAGGAAGGAAGGAAGGAAGGAAGGAAGGAAGGAACGAGAGAAAGAAGGACATGAAGGAAGGAAGGAAGAAGGAGAAAGAGGTGAAGGGAAGGAGCTCAAAAATAAAGTTTTAAAAGAAAGGGTATAGGAAGGAGGGGAAAGAAGGAAGGAAGGAACTAAGGAAGGCAGGAACGAGGGAAAGAAGATAGGAAGGAAAAAAGAAACTAAGGAAGGCAAGAACTAACGAAGGAAGGAAGGAAGGAAGGAAGGAAGGAAGGAAGGAACAGGGGAACAAAGTAGGAGGTAAAGAAGGAAGGAACTAACGAGGAAAATAAGGAAAAGTAAGCCATAAAAAATAAGGGTAAAACGAAGAGAAAACGAAATAACTTAAGCAGAGAGAGAGGGAGAAGCAAGATAAAAAGAAAAGAGGTATAAAAGAGGTTGGGTGTAAAAAGTAGAGACCAAGGGACTAGTGGGCGTGTTGAACAGAGAGCAGAACAAGGGAGACACGGATCTACTATAAAAGTGGCTAGGGTGAAAGAGTAAAGGTGTACAAATAGTAAGGAAGGAGGGGAGCCAGAATGGTAGAGGAAAACAAACGACAAGTGAGATGGAGTGGAAGATAGATAAATGGTAATGATGAACATGATCCGATTATGTTTTGCACTCTTTGTTGGCAAAGGTGGCGCCACTCAGATTGTTTTGGGTCATGAAATTGCGTGAGAATTAAAAAGAAAACCACAAACTTTCATGAATCCTGTGAAGTTCTGTTCTGGATGCCCATCCCGTCACCTGTCACTCTCTCTGCTCTCCTTACCCCGTCTCTCTCTCTCACTCCTCTTCTCTCTCTCATCTTCTTTTCTCTCTCTCTCTTCCCCTCAGCTCTCTCTCTCTCTCTCTCTCCTCTCTCTCTCTCTCTCCCTCTCTCTCTCTCTCTCTCTCCTCTCTCTCTCTCTCTCTCGATCTGAATAGTTGGTAAAAGTTTGGTAAATTTCCAGATGAACACCGAACTTCCTTTGGTGAACGAAACTATTTTTTTATGTTAAGTTTTGATGTGTTTTTAATTAATCTGCTAACCGTTTCTGTCGCAAATCACATGTTGTGTGTGTGTGTGATTTGCAACAAAAATGACACAAACAAAATTGAACCTAATCGAACCTATACCTGGGAAGGGTATAGAGCCCCACTAGAACCTGGGGTCTGGTCAGGGTTGTCCCCTGCTACTGGTAACATGTAACCCAGTACAACCAGCCGCATTGTCGGATCGTCGGCGACTAAACCGGCTACGCCACTGGTTCTACCAGTGAGGAGGGTGTGCAGGACACCCAGATGGACTAAAAACAAGACCATATTTAAGGGCAGATGAACTCACTATTGAGTCAATGGCCATCCAGCCCCAGCTATGGGTGAAATAGTGAGCAGCCTGAGGTTAATCCCTACAGGGGGTTCTGCGTCCCTGGCCATGGTGAGCAGTAAGGCCTATCCCTGACATAGATTGGTTGGGGAGGGGTTTGCGACCCCTCCCTGTAAAAAATCTACTTAGCCACTAACATAATGAGAGGTAGAGGCCGGGGGCGTGGTAACCGCGCCCCCGACCCGGTTTTGCCGGGGGGCCCGACCATGCAGATCCCTCCAATGCCGACGCAGGGGGGGATGTCTGCCTATGACGAGGGCGGGCAAAGCCCTCGGGAATCAAGCACTCTAAATCGAGTGGTAGGGCCCCCTAGCCCATCTTTTTCTTGTGGGGGTGGCCGGGGAGGTGCAGAGGCGGCTCCTGCCCGTCGAATCACTCCTGAGATAAACCTCCGGAGGGTTCCTTCGTGTGGGCTCGTGGAACGTTCTGAGCCTCTCAGACGATCGTCGACTACCTTTCCTATCGGGCGAGCTCAGTAGGCTGAGGGTGCATATAGTGGGACTCTCTGAGACGAGGAGGCCTGGCAGTGGCGTGACTAGCAGTGGGGGTTACACCTACTACTGGTCCGGCATGAGCAATGGAGACCATTTCCGGGGAGTAGCTATAGGCATCTCCAGCAATCTGCAGCCGTCATTTGTTGAGGTTACTCCGGTTGATGAGCGTATAATGCGGGTGAGGATGAAACACACTCTGGGTTTCATGTATTTTGTTGCAGTGTACGCTCCTACTGAGGTGTGTAAAACTGAAGAAAAGGAGATGTTCTACGCCAAACTCGACTCTGTATTAGACCAGTGCCCTCCTCGGGACACACTCATTGTCTTGGGCGACTTCAATGCTACTACTGGCACTGTGCGAGATGGCTACGAGTTATGTGTTGGTCCCCATGGCTCCGGTACCAGAAACATTAAAATTTCAAGGCTTCTAAATTTTGCAAGGTCCAGAAGGTTGAGAATTGCAGGTTCTTGGTATCAGAGACCAGAGCTGCACCGCTGGACATGGTATAGTAATGCCGGAGGGGTAGCTAAAGAGATCGACCACGTCCTCTTTAGTACTCGTTGGAGGATCCTCCAGAACTGCAGGGTTTACCGTGTGCTGAGTTCTTTGGAACAAATCACAGACTTGTTGTTGCTACACTTAAGCTTCATGTCAAATCCAGAAGAATCTCATGAGGTAACCATACTGTGTTTCATCTTGAGAAACTGAAGGACTTGGCATGTGCCTATGAGTATGCTGTGGCAGTCTCAAATCGGTTTGATGTGCTTGGTGCCCTTGAGGACCCTGTAGAACTGTGGGATACCTTCAAACGTGAAACTTTACAGGCTGCCAATAAGCGTATTGGGGAGCGCCCGAGGTCAAGGCGTGGTTTTGTCTCGACGGAGACGCTGGAGAAAATCGAGGAGAGTCGCGCTGCCAGGCTGGCTGGGAGCCGGGACCAGCACAGGGCTCTGTCACGCTGGACTAGAACCCTCCTGGGGAGAGACAAGGAGAGGTATGTCAGGAGTCTCGCTGAGGATGTTGAGAGTCATTTGAATGCTAATGACCTCCGACCCATCTACCGAACCCTGAAGAAGCTCCGTTCCAAGTCTCCACCTAGGGCGAGTACTATTAGAACAGCAGATGGGCGATGGGGTTGTTCACGGTGGACCCTCCAACTGAGCAGCTTCACACCACTGGGTTACAGGCAGCGGATGCCGATCCTCCCATTGACGAAACCGTACCCTCTTTTGACGAAGTCAGAGAGGCTGTAGCAAAGTTGAGGGGTGGAAAGGCAGCTGGTGTTTGTAATATCAGTGCGGAGCTACTCAAAGCTGGGGGTGAGGCCATGATCTGTGGGTTGCATGCTGTCCTGACTGCCGTGTAGCAATCAGGTACCATTCCTCCTGACTGGAAAAGGGGGCTGGTTGGTCCCTATCTGGAAAGGGCATGGGGACCGTCAGGACTGCAACAATTACCGCGGTATTACACTGCTCAGCGTGCCAGGTAAGGTGCTTGCTCATCTATTGCTGTCACGGATCCGCAGTCATCTGCTGAAGCATCAGAGACTTCAGCAGTCTGGGTTCACGCCTGGTAGGTCATCAACGGACCGCATCCTAGCGCTTCGTGTCCTAGTGGAACGCCGACGTTAGTTTCGACAGGGGATGCTTGCTGCCTATGGTGATCTCAAGAAGGCGTTTGATTCAGTGCATCGTGAGTCACTCTGGGATATTTTGCAACTTCACGGGATTCCTGCAAGGACTATTGGTTTGATGACTGGTCTGTATTCTGGGACTGAGAGTTCTGTGAAGTGTGGGGGAGGTGTATCCAGCTTCTTTCCTGTTAATACAGGAGTGAGGCAAGGGTGCGTCCTTGCCCCATCACTTGTCAACACTTGTATGGACTGGGTATTGGGCAAAGTTGTAGATCAAAGTGATTGTTGAATATCCCTCGGCAACACCAAGATCATTGATTTTGTTTTTTCGATGATGCAGTAATCTTTGCTGAGTCGCTGGAGGTCCTAGTGATGGCTCTCGAGGCGCTGGACGAGGAGGCAAAGCCTTTGGGACTTGAGTTCTCCTGGCTTAAGACCAAGGTCCAGGTGTTTTTGGAGGCTTACTAGATGAAACAGTACAGTCTGTTCAATGCGTGCGGCGAGGACATTGAGATCTTGGAAAGTTTTACATACCTTGGTAGCGCAGTCCTGCCAGTCCATATTGACGGCGGGTCACGTCAAGAAGTCTTACGGCGGATTGGCATAGCCCACGGTGTTATGGACTCGCTCAGCAGGAGTATTTGGCGTTGTCGGTACCTGTGCAGGAGGACAAAGATACAGATCTTCAAGTCGCTTGTGATCTCTGTCTTACTCTATGGTTGTGAGACATGGACACTAAATAGCGACTTGAAGAGACGAATCGATGCCTTTGGTAATAAGTGTCTTAGCAGAATCATGGGGTATCGCTGGGATGATTACGTATCAAATCAGCGATTGCACCGTGAGACTGAATCGAGGCCTATTACCTGCATAGTCCGTCAGCGCCAACTTCGGCTATATGGGCATGTGGCACACTACCCTGAAACCGATCCTTCCCATCGGGTTGTATCTGTAAGAGACAATCCGGCGTGGAGGAGGCCAAAGGGGTGCCCACAAGGCTCGTGGCTGTGGCAAGTTGATGTTTCTTGTCGAGAGCTGCTTGGTATGCGAAAGGAGCCTGCATGGGGACTCGCGTGTGGTGACCCCCGGGAGTTGCGTCGTAGGGTGGGCGAGGCGACGCGTCCCCCGGCGTACGCCCCCAATGATTGATTGATTGAACCTATACCTAACCTATCCTTTCCCTAAATACAAAAATATAACAAAATATATATCAAATTTGCGATTGAAACGTTTACCAGATTAATTCAAAGCATACCAAAACTTACCAGAAAAAAAAATTTCGTCCGCCAAAATTAATTCGGTGTTCATCTGGAAAAATACCAAAGTTCTGGCTAATATTTGGAACATGACTGTGTCCTTTTTCAAGAATTTTTCACCTTTCTAATATTTCTACAGGTCAGAACGAGTGTGACAGTAACAATGAAATGCTGTGCAAACTTAAATGTTTCATAGGCTAGGTTTGGTTAGGTTAGTTTGAGGGTTTGGTTAAGTTTAATGGTTTGATTAGGTTACTATTTGACGATTTTACATATGGAGTGGTTTTTTTTTACCGTCAAAACGTCTAAAAAGTGTATTTTCAGAAATTTTCATCACTTTTCCGAATTTCAAAAAACACACTTTTTCAGGTTTGCAAAAAAATATATATCTCCATTAGGGAAAACACCACATATTAAACCTTTGAGACCCAGAACGTTATTTACACTGTAATTTAGGTAGGCCATTAGACGATTTTAATGAATATGAACAATATTTTATAAATATGACCTATTTATAAAGTCCACGAGCTAATTTGGTATAATAAATAAATTTTCCTAATTGTATGGCTAACAACAGACGATTTCTTATATAGCAAAGGAAAGATCTGGGCGTGAAAGGGTTAAGCGAAAAAAGATCGAGCTTGTCTGAAAATCTTACAACTGTCATAAACAATTTTTTTACCAAAGTTTTCAAAGCATCATAATAATACCTCAGGATAATACCTTTCTATGTTTGCCTTTTCATTGCACACATAAAGGCCACAAAAAGCCTAATCTGGAGTCACTTTATAACACAAAGAACACGTGATACCAGAACAAGATTATAGCCCAGGAGGCGTGAATTGTAAGAATAACCCTTTGACACACTCTCTCTTCCTTTTTTTTTATTTTTATTTTATTTAAACATTCATATACTACATAAAGCCCAAAGGTGCACTGTCGTGTGCTACCTATCTTAAGGGCAAGTAAATATAGCTATATACACATAAATACAAAGACCTAAAAAACTAATATTATATACATATATAATATTATATATTAGGGGAGGTGGTAGCGGTGTGGTTAGCGTCTCCGACTGGCGTTCTCAGTGACCCGAGTTCGATCCCCGAAGAAACCCAAAACCTTTCTGCACCGTCGAGTGGCCTAAAAACACCCACATGCCCTGCTCATCAACTCTACCTTCGACTGCGAGTGCATCGGAGGACACAGGGGGGCGGCATGAGCCTCTAATCACAGGCGTCACTATAAGAATCCTGCCTGCGCCACAACTGGCGAGGACCAACCATCAGAGCCCTCACGTAAACCTCCAGAGCCTACCATCCGATCCCTGGGTCACCACTGCCTACAGGCGCTATAGGCACAAATGTTATACAAAAAAACAACAACAAAACAACAACAACAAAAAAAAAAAACATATAAGCATCACAGCATCACTAAAGTGTTTGTTGAGGCACTGTTGCTGTCACTAGTGTCACAGTATAACTAGCGTCAGCGGGGTGGGCTTCGACAGTCTCCACCGATTGGCCGCCAACTTTACACTTTGTGTGTTCATCTCCTGGCTGTGTGGGACAGCGGCCGTGAAAATGTTCCACATCCTGGAGACGCGGCCCACAAAGGTACGTTAGTGCTGGCTGGCACGGGAACGCGGCACCTCCACTGCATCACCACTGGTAAGCACCGTTCTCGTGCTTCGCGTGGCGATTCTCGGAGGCTGTCATAACCCAGCCAGGTGTGGCACTCCCTGTACCTGTGCCTTGTGGAATACCACAAGCGCCGCGACGTCCCTGCGGTGTTCCAGTGAGTCGAGAGGACTCACCGGCTCGAACTGGGTTGGTGGGTCTGGGGGGTCTGCAGCATCCACCAGTCGCAGGGCTCGACGCTGGATGCTGTCCAGCCTCCTAGTGTGCGAGGCTGCACACGACATCCAGGAGAGGGCGGCGTACTCTAAGTAAGGCCGTATCTGGGCCTTGTAAAGCAGGAGCTTCCCTCCCCTGTCGAGGAAGCTGGCTACCCTTCGCAGGGCAGAGACCCTGTGAGAGGCCTTTTTAGCTATGTGTTTGATGTGGCCGTCAAACCTTAGCTCTCGGTCCACCTCTACCCCCAGAACCTTGACGGCTTCCTAGAGTGGGAGAGGAACGCCACCAAACCGCAGCCTCCCTTCCACTGCTGGCCCGGCAGCGGGGGACCGACAAACCACCATTGCCGGTGTCTTCTCCGGAGCAAAGGTCACCTGCCATCGTGTACCCCACTCCTGTATAACACTCAGCTGCTGATTGATCTCATCAGCAGCACGCCCACAGTCATGTCGCGGGTAGGAGCAGGAGAGAGTACAGTCATCAGCGTAAACTGAGACTGCTGGCAGCTGCCGGAGAAGATCGTCCACGTAGATGTTCCACAGGACTGGCCCCAGCACAGAGCCCTGTGGGACTGATGCTTCCACTGGCAGGGACTCAGAGGCCTGCCCGTTGACGACGACCTGGAGGGTTCTTCCCTGCAGGTAGTTCCCTAGGAGCAGCAGGAAGTCACCCTGGATGCCTTTTGCTCGGAGTTTTTCGAGAAGGCCTCCGTGCCACACCCTGTCAAAGGCACCCGCTATGTCAAGGGCCACCACGACAGTGTCCTGGCCGTCATCCAGGGCGTCCTGCCAGTTTCGGGTTAGGAGCATCAGCAGGTCAGAGGTGGACCGTCCAGGTCTGAACCCAAACTGTTGGTCCGAGAGGTAGTTGTCGCTGAGGTGACGACAAATTACCTCTGCCACGATCCTCTTGAACACTTACCCCACCACAGACAGCAAGGAGATGGGCCTGTAGTTTTTGGGGTCAGATATGGAACTCCTCTTGTGTACAGGAACCACTCGAGCCTCCTTCCACACTGAAGGCCAGGTGTTTTCCTGCAGGCAGGCAGTGAAGACTGTGGTGAGAGGGACAGACAGCTCCCGGGCGCACTGTTTTAACAAATGTGGGCTGACGTCATCAGAGCCAGTGGCTTTTTTGGTGTCGAGCCCTCGCAGGATGTGCTCGACCTGCGCCTGCGTCACCTCCACCTTGTGAACTGTCTCTTCACACTGCTGCTCCAAACGAGGCGGGGGCTGCCGGGGGGCCTCCACCTTCATCTTTGCAGAGAAGAGATTAGCCAGCAGCTGAGCCTTCTCCTTCCTGCTGACGGCCGCTGTTCCGTCCTGCTTGGTGAGGGGAAGAATTGAATCTTGGCGGCTGATTCCCTGTTTTTCCTTTACCAGGGACCACCAAGTCTTATTCCCCACGCCTGGGCCTCGTAGTTTGCGGCGCAAGTCTTCCTCCCACTTTCTTATGGCCCATTTGCTGGACACCACCATCCTCCTGCAGGTCGCCCGGTGCAGGTCCTTGTTGCGCCGAGTCGGGTTCCGCTTGAAGCGAAGCCACGCTGCGTACTTGGCCTCGGCAGCAACACGGCAACGGTACCCAAACCATGGTAGCCAAACTAACTCTAACTCTAACTCTAACTCTCTCTCTCTCTCTCTCTCTCGCTCTCTCTCTCTCTCTCTCTCTCTCTCTCTCTCCTCTCTCTCTCTCTCTCTCTCTTCTCTCTCTCTCTCTCTCTCTCTCTTCTCTCTCTCTCTCTCTCTCTCTCTCTCTCTCTCTCTCTCTCTCTCTCTCTCCCCAGAAAAATTCACATATGATTGACGGACAAAATGACTTCCAAAAACTCAGATCAACAACTGTACGTCACAAGAGATATGAAACAAGGGAGACACATTTCTTGTGATTACAAAATGCAGTCTTGACTCTACTAGCTCTTAACTAGTCTAGTCTAGTCTCAAATAACGATACTTTCTCCTTGTCACGACGCAGATCATGGCCGAGGCTATCCCTGCGATTCAGTAGTGTTATATTGATCAGTATCTAATATACTATAGGAGTAGCCGTGTGTCTGTGGGGGGGGGGGGGGAGGTTGCTCCCTTTGTGTCTGTTCTGCTCCTCCCTTCTGTCTTCTGTCTGTCTGTCTGTTTTGGGTAGCCGAAAATGTAAATTCAATTTTGATGAGAATAGGCTAAAAAAATCGCATATAAATCGTAGGTGGTAAGCGGCTTGGTCCCATGTCGATTGAATCATTTTGAAGGGGGGTTTTGGGCTAAAAACACTTTAGGAGTATTAGATTACAGGAAAAACTCTGCGGTAACGTTTTGCCGCATTCCACAAACTCAGTAGACTCATGGACGTTTGTGTGCGTGTGTGAGTGTGTGTATGTTGGAATCACACGGAACACAAAGTGTTGGAATCACACGGAACGTGGTCTACCCCGAGGCACTTTGACCAGTGACCAACGACAGAAACAACACGATTGGAGTTTGCAATCACATGTTGTCTAATATATACTATTACTACAAACATCAATACATGGGTCCGAAAGGCCCACAAGCACTTGTATGTATCTATAGTCGCCGCACGTTAAGTTGGAGAAAATTGAGCCCCTTCACTCCCCCCTTCTGAACGCACGGGGTTGCCTTAGGTGTTGGGTATGAGGACCTTAGTACTTGGAGTAAGGCATTCTTTAGTACTAAGGTACTTTAGTAAGGCATTCTCACCCAACACCTAACACCTCAGCCAATCCCGTGAGTTCAGAAGGTGGGGGGGGGGGGGGGGGGTGAAGGAGCCCTATTTTCACAAAAAAATTATTGTTATGTTAAATATTCATTCAAAATACCTAATCCACAAAAAGTAATTCATTTCCACGCCTTATTTCCCTAAAAACATGACTTTTGTAAAATGCGCGGTAAAAATAGTGGTGTCCTTTGTGTCGGGTTTTCTATACATGAAGCAATTCCATCCCATTATTACTGATAGAATTGAAAAGCCTGAGTCAAGGAGGCGGCACAAGACAACAACACACGAGGGACAAACAATTACATTATTGCGATGAAAACAACCAGAACAGAACAGTTATTCAATTTATAATCCTTTGCTTGATGTTATATTATTATCCTTTGTTGTGTTCTTATCCAATATTATTATCCTTTGTTGTGTGTGTGATATCATTCAAATGTACAAAGAGAAGCATGAGAGTAAATGCTATTGCCATCGCATCCACTATCATGACAGCATAAATATGATGCCACAACCTTCACTTCCAAGTCCTCATTCAAAGCTACTGACAAGGACAAACAAACCAGCCGCTGGTGCGTGTTAGTAAAAAGCTTAACGATTGCTAACTCTTGCATTAGGAAGATGGACATAATAGGGATGAGAATGAGTAGAAAGTCTTGTGCAGCGAGGCCGCGGGAAGGGGTGAGGCATGCAGTTAGCAAGTTCAGAAGAGCAGTGAGCATGAAAATAACGGTAGAAGATAGCAAGAGAAGCAACATTGCGGTGGTGATTTAAAGATTGAAGACAGTCAGTCAGAGGAGGGGAGTTAATGAGACGAAAAACTTTTGACTCAACCCTGTTTAGGAGATCTGTATGAATGGATCCCCCCAAACATGTGAGACATACTCCATACTATGGGCGGATAAGGCCCTGTAGATAGCAAGTAATTGGGAGGGAGAAAAAAATGGACGCAGACACCAGAGGACACATAACTTCTAGAAGCTGTTTTAGTAAGAGTTGAGAATTATAAAGAGACCGTACTGCCTAATCAAGCAATATATAGTACATCATGAACTTTGCTTCTGCACTTTCACATACAACTAAATTCCAGTACATGCACAAAAATCTTGTAGTAGTTTTCTGGATCCTTACCCCTTAACACCCATATTTTTCCTTTGCATAATAGTCTATTAGCCATAAGATCACGAAAAGTAACTTAATATACCAAATAATAACCAAATTAGCTAGTGGACCAGGGTTCTAAACAGGTAATATCTATTGAATATTACTCACATGCATTAAAATAGTCTAATGAAAAAATTACCAAAAAAAAAATTATGGTGATTTTATAAAAGCTAATTTTATATTATATGATAAAATATTTTGATTATTAAGGTGATTTGACTAAAATTGCCAAATTACAATGGAAATTACGTCAGGGGCCTCAAGGGGTTAACACAACGTACACGAAAATGCTCAACAGGTTCCACAGGTCCTAAAATGTGGCGACCAAATTAGGTGGTGGAGAATCCGGGGAGAAAAAAGGTATATAAGGTAGAATATAAAAGTTTTCTACCCTACCATAATTAACATCAGTAAAGTGTGAGCCAAGGACCCTAGAGCCCCGAGGAGAGTCATCAATGGGGGAGTGAGATAGTGCGGCGGTGGGACGGGGCTGGGTGTGCGGGCTGGGGGTGCGGTAAATAGGCCAAGATAGTGCTCGGTCGCTCTTAATAATTTATTGTGTAAGCTTTGAGTATGAGTAAAGGCCTTTTAAAGATATCTGAGAGAGAGAGAGAGAGAGAGAAGGAGAGAGAGAGAAGAGAGAGAGAGAGAGAGAGAGAGAGAGAGAGAGAGAGAGAGAGAGAGAGAGAGAGAGAGAGAGAGAGAGAGGAGAGGAGAGAGATGAGAGAGAGAGAGAGGAGAGAGAGAGAGAGAAGAGAAGAGGAGAGATGAGAGAGAGAGAGAAGAGAGAGAGAGAGAGAGAGAGAGAGAGAGAGAGAGAAGAGAGAGAGAGAGTGAGAGAGATGAGAGAGAGAGAGAGAGGTGGATGGAGTGAGGTGTGGGTGGAGTAGATGATTGAGATGAGGAGAGATGAGATGAGAGAGAGAGATGGAGAGGGAGAGAGGAGAGAGAAAAAAAACAATTACACGCAGGCCATGAGACCTACAGTGGTAGTTTAAAGAAAGTAGTTTTAAGTTGTTTAATAGAGAAGAGAGAGAGAGAGTAGACAGACGAGAAGAGAGATGAGAGAGAGGGGAGTACGCGATGAGAGAGAGAGATCGAGCGGAGGATGAGAGCTACAAGAAGGGAGCGGAAGTGTGCCTGTGTGGGTGTGTGTGTGTGTGTGTGTTGTGTGTGTGTGTGTGTGTGTGTGTGTGTGTGTGTGTGTGTGTGGTGTGTGTGTGGTGTGTGGTGTGTGTGTGTTATTCACCCATGGTCTTGTCCACGCGAGCTGGCTCGCGATCGCCAGTTTCTCACCCTCACAGTTGCGAGCTTGGAGCTCATTATTACCGATCTTTGGGCAATGCTGGGACCTCACACACCCACACACCCCATCCCCTTGCTCAAGGGTGGACAGTAACCGCCCGAATTTGTCAGTGAAAAATCCCCGGAAGCGCGAGGATTCGAACCGCCTACCCACAGAATGGGAGCCCGGCACGCTGTCACCTGACCATCGCGCGGTTGTGTGGGGTGTGTGGTGTGTGTGTTGTGTTGTGTGTGTGTGTGTGTGTGTGTGTGTGTGGTGTGTGTGTGTGTGTGTGTGTGGTGGTTTTCACCATAGTTTGTCCACGCGAGCTGGCTCGCGATCGCCAGTTTTCACCCTCACAGTGCGAGCTTGGAGCTCATTATTACCGATCTTTGGGCAATGCTGGTACCTCACACACCACACACCCCCATCCCCTTGCTCAAGGGGGACAGTAACCGCCCGAATTTGTCAGTGAAAAATCCCCGGGAGCGCGAGGATTCGAACCGCCTACCCACAGAATGGGAGCTCGGCACGCTGTCACTTGACAATCGCGCGGTGTGTGTGTGTGTGTGTGTGTGTGTGTGTGTGTGTTTTGTGTTTTGTGTGTGTGGGGTGTGTGTGTGTGTGTGTGTGTGTGTGTGTGTGGTGTGTGTGTATATACATGGTGGGTGACAGCATGCTGTTATAGAAGCAGTGTCACGCTTCATCAAGATAAGAAATAAACTTTTACGTTCTTTAAGGTTCACGTTAAAACTGATACGTTTGTCTGACGGCATCAACTAGAGATGACCGGCTCTGTGAGTCTGTGAGGACTACTGAAGGACAATGCGGTTTTTTTTACGTTGAAGCCTATAGCGCCTGTAGAGTATTATGTTTTTCCTTGAGGGCTCAGATGGTTGGCCCTGCACATCATGGAGGGTCGTGATGGTTGGCCCTCGCCCGTTGGTGGCGCAGGTTGGATTTGTATAGTGACGCCTGTGATCTATAGGTGAAGGTTCGTTTTGCAAAGCAAAGGAATGATGCGTCGCAATATCAGGTGCATATGTCTTTCCCTTTATGTAGCCATTGCTTCCATGAAAATATTATCTCGCATAACTGCAGCTTTAACTTACCTCTTCACGCCCAAATCTTTCCTTTGCTATAAAAATTCGTCTGTTGTTAGCCATAAAATTACGAAAAGTAACTAAATAAACCAAATTAGTTAGTGTACAAGGATACTAAACAGGTCATATCTATAAAATATTGCGTATATGCACTAAAAGTCATCTAATGGTACCTAAATTACTATGGAAAGTACGTGCTGGTCCACAAAGGGTTAAAATACACTGCGTAGTTTTTTTTCTTCTTTCAAAACCACCATTACATTACCATGGAGATGTTGTGCTGTGTTGTCGTTATTGTTTCACGTGTCATGATTCTCCACGGTATTCTATGTACATACATACATACACGCTCCCTTGCAGACACAAAACCTGAGGACCCATGAATGCCTCCTTCCCAGGTATTGCCTCCGTGTATTGGATGGCGAGGTGAGGTGAGGAGGTGGAGCAGTACTGGGTCAGGTTCCGCTCCAAAACCAAAAATCAACTTTGGACAATTTTTTTCTTCTACATATGGTTTCTCTCCGTGGTGTAGTGGCTAGCGTGCCTGGTTACGAATCTGCGGGCCCTGGTTCGATCCCGGGCCAGGGCAAGTCGGTGACCAGCCTACCCAGCTGTTCTTCCTCCCTTTCGGGGTTGATAAATAGGTACCTGGAGTAACCTGGGGAAGGTAACTGTGGTAACCCGGGAGTCACACTAGCCCTGTGTCCCGGGGTAACAGGTCCTCACCCACCACAGGCTCTAAGGGCCAATGCCACGGAGATGAGCACCGAATGCCACGCGCAGCATAGCGTATGCTCCTATTTTTACCTTATCTTTTATGTGGGTGTTCTTAGGCCACTCGACGGTGCAGAAATATTTTAAGTGGATTTTCGCCCTCATCGATCTCTGGTCACCGAGCACGCCATTCGGAGATGCTAACCATTCTGCTACCGCCTCCCAGTAGTGGTTCAAACTATCGCAGTGCTCTCCAATCAGCCACTGACCCCAACCTGAGGGACGGATGACTATAGAATGACCTCTCGATTACGATCCCCAAACCAAACCTCAGTAAACCCCAAACTACCACTACCAAACTATGAAAAAAACTATACAAATCTAGTTTGGTAGTGATAGTTTAGGTTTGCTGAGGGTTAGGATTATAGTACTCCCCCTGAACAAGGTCACCAGCGGCGTGGCAAACGGAAGCACTAAGCAGCTAAACTGACAGCAATAAAGCGACATAGAAAAAGACAACCGGCATAACACAAAAGCAGAGGGAAACATTTCGGCCTCTACACGCACCACGGCGGTCATTACGAGCAATTACACCCAATTATGCCCAAAAATATACTGAGTCTGGTATGAAAACACAATTCCCCGACGACACCGCAATATAATTCTGGCCGAGCTGCTATAACAATCACTAGTGGAAACTCCGGAAGCCTGCAAAGTGAATCCCAACAATATGAGAATCTGGTTCACAAATAGGGTGGTAAATGATTGGAATTATTTCAGTCGTCAGGTAGTTAGTGCGGAGTCAAAATGGAGTTTTAAAAGGAGGCTAGACAGTAGTTATGGATGGGGATGAAAGGTGGATGTAGGTAGTGTTACGTAACAGGAACTACCACGTGTAGGTCTCCCAGCCTCTTGTAGCTTCCTTATGTTCTTATGTTCTTAATACCTGATAAGAGTTTTCCTCACGACACCAGTACAGGGAAGCTAACATACGGGAGGGACGAGGAAATACTACGCGATGCTAACCTTATTTTCTTCTTCTATGTCCTTACATGATGCCTGTTTGGTCAAATATCGACGAAAGGGGGCGGCGCGGCAGTTCCTGAGATGGGTGGATCATGGTAGTGGCAGGTGTGTGGCGGTATTGTGGTGGGTGGCGTCAGTGGGGCAGTGGGAATAGTGGTGGTGCGCCTGTAGGATCTATATGTCTGCGTGTGTGTGTGTGTGTGTGTGTGTGGTTGATTGAAGGTGCACAGCGGGAGTGTGAAGAGTGAGGGAAAGGCTGACGCTCGAGTATACAGATAAGTTAAAGATGGGGGCATACGCTATGCTGCGCGTGGCCGCGGTACTCATCTCCGTCGCATTACCCCTTGAGCCTGCTGTGGTGGGTGAGAACCTATTACCCCGGGACACAGAGCTAGTGTGACATCCGGGTTACCACAGTTACCTTTCCCAGGTTTCCCCATGCCATTTATCAACCATCCCCGAAAGGAGTGATGAACAGCTGTTTGGTTTGGCCGTTGACTTGCCCTGGTTCGGATTCGAACCATGGTCCGCAGATTCGTAGGTAGGCGCGCTAGTCACAACACCACGGAGGTGACAAGTACAGTACGCCTTGAGTAGAGGAGACGCCCTTCAAGTCAAGTCAGGTCAAGTCACTTCTCAGCCGGGGATGTTACAGCACAGTGTATGCACAATGCCTTAGGTCACGGATGAAAATAAATGAAATCATTTGCTGTACAGTGTTCGACGCAAAGAAAATAAATACGTACAAAATGAGACGAGTAAACGTTTGAAAAAATCAATACGACGAAATCGAGTCGGCGAAATGCTGCTCTTCAATGGTGAAATTAAGTTTATTAGGCAAATAAACCATAAGTCCTCCAGTGTTTATATCTGCTAAACGTAAGAAATAAATGATCATCCTCCATAATCAGGCTTTGAAGCAAGGTGATCACAGGTCTTAAGGGAGACGTACTTTTAACCAAGGCCAAGATAATTAAGACTCTATTTCCCTTGGCCTTGTTTTTTACCGTCATAATAGCACTCTTATATTTGATCTTGTTCTTCTCGACCTCATTGTCCCGTAATAACCGGGTCGCTGTTGTTACGGGAGTCGCCTCCATTGTGTTCCTTTTTGTGTTCCTCGTTCATTGATGCGTTTGTCTCCTTTGTCTCCACGTGCACAATTATTCATCCACAGCTTCGTCAGACCTTAACCTTCTCTTCCCTTATCGTCTCCTTCTCTTATCGTCTCCTTCTCTTATGGTCTCCTTCTCTTATGGTCTCCTTCTCTTATCGTCGCCTTCTCTTATCGTCTCCTTCTCTTATTGTCTCCTTCTCTTATCGTCTCCTTCTCTTATCGTCTCCTTCTCTTATCGTCTCCTTCTCTTATCGTCTCCTTCTCTTATCGTCTCCTTCTCTTATCGTCTCCTTCTCTTATCGTCTCCTTCTCTTATCGTCTCCTTCTCTTATCGTCTCCTTCTCTTATCGTCTCCTTCTCTTATCGTCTCCTTCTCTTATGGTCTCCTTCTCTTATGGTCTCCTTCTCTTACCGTCTCCTTCTCTTATCGTCTCCTTCTCTTATCGTCATTCCTTAACGTCTCTTTCTCTTGTCGTCTCCTTCTCTTATCGTCTCCTTCTTTTATCGTCATGCCTTAACGTCTCTTCCTTGTCTCCCTATATGTATACACACTCATCTTAGCATCGCATCTACATAATTGCGAAATACCAGACATATTTTTGCTTCATTCTTTACCACTATGAGCAAGACAAGTTGGTATATTGCACATCAGAAAGACGTATAGGGCAACATGTCTACGCATTTTACAACCATGTTAATTATCTTAGTGGCTTACATACAACCTCCCACAAGATACATCGTTACACAATCGTTAGCGTAAGTTACTGGATCGCACATCAGGGAAGGAATACACAACACTGCCGATACAACTACAGTCGACCCTCTATTTAACGGACTGAATAGAGAATTGAAGTGTCCGTTATTTGAAAAAGTCCGTTGCTTGGTATTCACGGGCTGGACGCAATTATAAAAACTGTAACGCCTTCTTGCCATTTAACCCCTTCACGCCCAGATCTTCCTTTGCCATATAAAATCGTCAGTTGTTAGCCATGAAATTACGAAAAGTGACTGAATATACCAAATTATGTTAGTGGACAAGGGTACTAAACAGGTCATATCTATAAAATATTGCATATATTAACTAGAAATCGTCTAATGATACCCACATTACAATGGAAGTGTCCTTTCTTTCACACTTCACGTGTGAAGTGTCACACGAGTTTACATACAAGGCATCGTGAGGGCCGTCAGTGATTCTCCTAACCGAGCTTTCATAAGAACATAAGAAAATAAGGAAGCTACAAGAGTCCGCGAGACCTACATGTGGTAGTTCCTGTATCAATCGTATTCCAGAAGCAATTATCTTATGGTTACAGGGAGTTTCGTACACAAGTTGTTTCGTACCCAGGTTTTGTTAGCTGTTTCATACACTGATTTTGAGTTTTTTCGTACATACCTGGTGTCATTTCGTAACTCTATATAGTAGCCAAGTTCAACTCTGAGCTGAGTGTACGAAACGACTATGATTTCATATAGACTATGAAACATTTTTTGGTGTACGAATCTACTGGTGTACGAAATAACTTGTGTACGAACTGACTGCACCCCTATCGTATAAACCCATAGATTTTTATGCAGCCTTGCAGCACCGCAGTCCCAGTAGAAGTGTGGAAGGAAGGACGAGCATGAACACTTTGCCTCCAAGCCACACTTTGTGACAGGTCAGGAATCAATGCAAAAGGTGGGGATGACCCTTCCTATGTGGAAAGATGTGTTGGTCAAGACCTTGTCCGAGCTAATGCCTCTTAAACATTCATAAAAGATTAATTCTATAGTTTAGACCGCCACAAGAACGTTAATTACTAATACCTGTAATAATCTCACCTTCTAAGCAATGTATCGCTGAAAAGATCAGAAGGTGAAAAAGATCTTGGAGTGAGGGTGAGCCCAGACCTCCGACCTAGGAAACAATGTATTGAGACCAGAAATAGAGCTAATAGAGTATTAGGATTCATTACCAGAAGTGTTAAAAGTAGAAGTGCGGAAGTTATTCTAAAGCTTTATCTGCTCTAGTCAGGCCTCACCTAGACTATGCAGTTCAGTTTTGGTCTCCATATTACAGGATGGATATAGTGTTGTTAGAAAAAGTGCAGAGAAGGATGACCAAAATGATACAAGGGATGCGTAACTTTAGTTATGAGAGGAGATTGAAGTTATTAAAATTACACTCACTCGAGAGACGCAGAGTAAGGGGCGATCTGATAGAAGTTTTTAAGTGGATAAAGGGATTTAATAAAGGAGAGGTAGGAAAAGTTCTTACGGCTTTTAACCAGGGTAGAACAAGAAGTAACGGATTCAAGCTGGAAAAGCGTAGATTTAGAAAGGAAAAAGGGAAAAACTGGTTCACAAATAGGGTGGTGAATGAGTGGAATGGTCTCAGTAGACAGGTAGTTAGTGCGGAGTCATTAGGGAGCTTTAAAGGGGAGCTGGATAGGTTCATGGATGGGGATGAAAGGTGGATGTAGGTAGTGTTAGGTGACAGGAACTACCACGTGTAGGCCTCGCGGCCTCTTGTAGCTTCCTTATTTTCTTATGTTCTTACTATAATCTCTCTCTCTCTCTCTCTCTCTCTCTCTCTCTCTCTCTCCTCTCTCTCCTCTCTCTCTCTCTCTCTCTTCTCTCTCTCTCTCTCTCCTCTCTCTTCTCTCTCTCTCTCTCTCTCTCTCTCTCTCTCTCTCTCTCTCTCCTCTCTCTCTCTCTCTCTCTCTCTCCTCGTCTTCTCTCCTCCTCGCCTCGCTCGCTTCTCTCATCTCTCTTCATCTACTTCATCTCTCTTATTATTATATATATAATATATATATATATATATATATATATTATATATATATATATATATATATATATATATATATATATATATATAATATATATATATATATATATATATATATATATATATATATATATATATATATATATATATATATAATATGTTCCATTTATTCTTTTACGAAAATCGGCCTCCTTAAGTACAAACCTAAAAAGGGAAGGCGTTGCAAGGGTTTAAAGCGGTGGATGAACGCGGGCAAAGTGAATCAGACAGACCAATGGGCGACGCGTGCCAAGGAGACATAAACCGTGGCCACCGAGATGTCATCTTGGTGGCCACGCATAAACCCGCTGCTCTACAGTGATAAAACTACGACGCTACGGGCCTGGGAGTGTCAGGTTAGGGCCGCGGGGTACAAAGAGCGGGACTAGTGCAGGGCGTGAACTATAATGCAGCAGCAGTAGCAGTTGGATCATCATCATCATCATCATCATCATTATCCTATCCCTGTCACTCTTTACTGGACAAATACGAACCAAAAACTCCCACATGCCATTCCTATGTTGTGGCAAAAAGGAAATAGGGAAAAGCTGGTTCACAAATAGGGTGGTAATTGGTTAGAATGGACTCAGTCGTCAGGTAGTTAGTGTGGAGCCAATTGGGAGCTTTAAAAGGAGGCTAGATAGTTTTATAAATGGGGATGAAAGGTGGATTTAGGTAGTGTTAAGTAACAGGAATTACCACGTGTAGGTCTCCCAGCCTCTTGTAGCTTCCCTATTTTCTTATGTTCTTCTAATGTTGTGGTCGTCTATTTCCGTTCTCAGGGTCTCATTATCTGCCTCACGCCGCCATTCTGTTCGGCTACAGAGGTGCAAGGAGAGTATTATTGCATATTTTGGTTCCTTGTTCTTTGTTTATACGCTGGGTTATTTTTAACGAGGCGAAAAATCCTGACCCCTTGCTGCTTAGTGACTGATATTTGATGCCAGGAGAAGGGAATACTACACTTCTTCTAAATTTCAGTTGTATTTCATTATAGTTAAACATATTATCAGGTAAACATAGACATTACTTTAAGCATGAGACCTTAAGATAGAATTGAATTTTCTCCTCGTTGAAAAAAATAGACTATAGTCGAAAGGTCATTCATTGGTGGTGTTTTCTTCTTTGTTTAGTCTAAAGGTCGTTGGTGATGGCTGTTCCGAGGACAGTCACACAGACACAGTAATGGCTGGTGTAATTACCTGCGATGTGGGGCTCGTTACCTGGGAAGGGAGGCTCGGGTAAAGCTAAAGATAAAGGCTCGACAATTACTGCTCTGTTTATCTTGCGTTGCTGCCCCGAGGCCTGTCTGTCTGCTCGCCTCCCTTCACACTTTGCCATCACCACACGATAAAAGTGGTCTTTGAGGTTAGGTTAGATTAAGGTAGGTGAGGTTAGTTGGTTGGGTTGGTTAGGTTGGACTATAGGTTAGGTTGGTTGGTTAGATTATGTTCGGATAGGTTGGTTGGTTTGAGTAGACATACTGACAGGTGTAAAATACAGGTGATGAAGAGACACGGGCTGAGAAGCGAGTACACACTAAGAAAAAAAGGTGCAAAATGTATCACAGATGTTGCACCTTCAATAAGGGTGCACAGTTGCACCCCTAAGGGGGGTTGCATCTGATGAGGTGTAACTATGCACCCTATATGGGTGCAAATTTGCACCCTTAAAGGTGCAAAATCTATGACACATTTTGCACCTTTAAAGGTGCAAAGTTGGACCTTTTTTCTTAGTGTGTGCCTACTTTATTCCTGACTAGTTTTGCCTTTACTGGGGTTCTTCAGAGGAATATTGTTACTATTATCGTTATCATTATCAATGTTGCCAATTACCGATAGGGAGGAGCGTTTGCAGTGGCGCGAATCATAATATTATCAAAGCACAACAGGGCAATATCTGGCCACGCGGTGCTACAATCAGAAAAGAGCAGCACGTTTACGAGGCAGTGTACCGAGGCGCGCGCTGAGGCTCATCAACAGCATCTGATCTTAAAGTAATCGTCCAGACCTATTCATCATTCGTGATTTTTTGTAGTTAGAGTATAGCCATTATCGAGTGTATCAACAATATGTTGTCACTTTTTGCATCCAGTCAGCCGTTTTTTAATAGTCCGCAATCAAAATCTGTAAATTCCCCGAGCTTCGAAAACGCTGCTGGCAACTGGCAGACGACGACACTATGGCTCGGTGACGTCATCCTAGGCGCTTCCTCCCTCCCGCGCTGATAGAAATACACGTAAAGCTAGGCAATAAACTTAGTACCTGAACATTTTTAGGTGTTTCTGATAGATTTTTTTTGCGATACGGTATACACATGCATCCTTAATGGGTGCAGCAATAAACCTGTGCCTTTCCAGAGAAGTTTGCACACGTATCAGACCAATAGGCGAGAAATGTGTAAATAATGTTGGTGCGTCGGACGGACGTTGGTGCGTTGGGGTGAAGGTAGGGAAACGGAAGTGGGTGTTGGTGGTGGGGGAAGGGGTTGGTTGTTAGTAGTGAGGGAAGGGGGTGGGTGTTAGTGGTGGGGGATGTGGGTGGGTGTTGGTGGTGGGGGAATCTGATGGGTGTTGGTGGTGGGGGAAGGGGATGGTGTTTGGTGGTAGGGGAAGGGGATGGATGTTGGTGGTGGGGGAAGGGGTGGATGTTGGTGGTGGGGGGAAGGGGATATATTGTGTGGTGGTGGTTGGGGGAAGGGGGTGGATATAGTTGGTGGTGGGGGAAGGGGATGGATGTTGGTGGTGGGGGAAGGGGATGATGTTTGGTGGGTGGGGTGGGGGAAGGGGATGGATGTTGGTGGTGGGTGAAGGGGATGGATGTTGGTGGTGGGGGAAGGGGATGGATGTTGGTGGTGGGGGAAGGGGATGGGTGTTGGTGGTGGGGGAAGGGGATTGATGTTGGTGGTGGGGGAAAGGGATGGATGTTGGTGGTGGGGGAAGGGGGTGGATGTTGGTGGTGGGGTGAAGTAGATGAAGTGGTGGGGATGAAGTAGATAGTGAATAATAGCAGATTTTTGAAGGACTCCAGCATCCCCCCCCCTCTCTCTCTCTCTCTCGGTGAACACCTCCTCTGATTTCATCAATAATATTCGCGGGCCTGATGGAGGGATGAAACTTTTTTTCCCGCGCTTTTTACAAAAAGTCTTGTTTTTACGGAAATAAGACGTGGAAATGAATTATTTTTTGTGGATTAGGTGTTTTGAATGAGCATTCAACATATTTATGCAAAAAAAAAATGGGTCTGGACGATTACTTTAAACGACTCGCTGGGGAACAATAACTCAACATCGTTTGAAGTACATAAGACACAAAAAACACGACACATAACCTTCCGTCTCGCCGCATCTTCCGCCGCTCTGAGCCAGGATTATATGAGTGGAGCCCCTGATGTCATGTGGAGCGTATTTCTTGCACTCTATGTCCTTGACCTTCTGGCCTGTAATGGGTTATTGTAGCACCTATAGCCATACCACGTCGCCTCCGTGGTGTAGTGGCTAGCGCGACTGGCTACGAATCTGCGGGCCCTGGTTCGAATCCGGGCCAGGGCAAGTCGGCGACCAGCCAAAATAACTGTTCTTTCTCCCTTTCGGGGTTGATAAATGGGTACCTGGGGAAACCTGGGGAAGGTAACTGTGGTAACCCGGATGTCACACTAGCCCTGTGTCCCAGGGTAACGGGTTTCTACCCACCACAGGCTCAAAGGTTAATGAAACGGAGATGAGCACCGAGGCCACGCGCACCATAGCGTGTGCCCCCATCTTTACCATTTTTACCTGTAGCCAAACACTTGACTATTATTTGCGTCCCCTCGGTGTTTATGTTGTTACCCAGAAATGTTTTACCATGTTCGGTGTCGACATGGCCAATTAAAAGCGAATTTCAGTCAGAGTCAGGCAGGATTATTGCAGTGTAAGCCATGGAGTGTTCAGTGTGTTCAGTGCCAGAAACTTTACCGTCTCCATGCTGTTGGATTTAACATTTACTAAACTTTCGTCAATTTCATTCGTTCTTTTTAAATTTTGCAGATGAAATAAAATTTAATATTGCCTCATAATTACGCCCACTTCCATTGCACGGTCTCGGGAAAGCAGGGATTTCAAGTAAGATTACGAGGATTATCGTCTTTCTTTCTTTTCTTTAATCTTTCTTTAATCTTTCTATAATCTCTGAATGGGGCAAAGCAAACCTCGCTTTGTTCAAAACCAAAACTCAAAAACCCAATTCATTCACCTATCTACTCGACATAACCTTCCAGACAACTATCTTCTCTACTTTAATGACACTCAACAGATTCCTTCTTCTACAATGAACATTCTTGGACTATCCTTTACTGAAAATCTGAAATGCAAATCTCACATCTCATCTCTTGCTAAAACAGTTTCTAAGAAGCTAGGTGTCCTGTGGCGTCTGCGTCCATTTTTTCTCCTTTGCTTCTCATGCTATCTTCTACCGTTATTTTCATGCTCACTGAAAAATTAGCTCACTGGCCTCCACACTGTCTGAGAAGGAAGAGGACACACTTTCTGAGCGTCTACTTTTACATCAGGATTAGTCGTCTATTTGCCATTATTTGAGCCTACTATTTTTTAATTCATGCTTAATGATGGCTCCAGGCAAGATGAATGACATAGAGAGGGCTCGCATTTTAGCTTTGAGGGAGGCAAACCTAACTATAATGGAAATAAGTGAGAAAAACAGGGAATAAAAAAAAAATAAAAAATAAAAAATAAAAAATCCCAAAAAATCAAAACAAATTCCCATAAAATCCCAAAGAGTTTTTAAGTACCTCATGTTTCACTAGCTTATTTATGGCATTTGTAGTTTTGCGAGGGCGCCAGATCCTGATTTTCGAGAGGGAACAGTGCCAGGAGAACATTTTGAGCTCGCTTGATCTCAAACTTGGCAAACAGGGAACTCATGCTACGCCCTGTTTTCTCACTTATTTCCCTTACAGTTAGGTCTTGCCTCCCTCAAAGCTAAAATACGAGCCCTCTCTATGTCATTCATCTTGCCTGGAGCCATCATTAAGCATGAATTAAAAAATAGTAGGCTCAAATAATGGCAAATAGACGACTAATCCTGATGTAAAAGTAGACGCTCAGAAAGTGTGTCCTCCTCCTTCTCAGACAGTGTGGAGGCCAGTGAGCTGTTGTCACGCAAAGTGTATTACTGACAACCGTAGAGCAAGGTGAGGTATGAGAACTTGTCAAATTCAAACGTCACAGCTCTGTAGCCAAGGACAAATACACACACTTGCGGAACACCAGAAAAGGCCCTTATCCTGTTTTTTTTCTGCGGTTACTGTATTGGTCTTAAAAAATATACTTGATTGGCATTCAAAGAACCGGCATTTCAATTCCATGTCTCAATTTATGTAGTGAACTTTTATGTTCTGAGTGAACATAATATATCAGCATATCCTTCTATATGCAGACAGAAGGAAAATTTCAAAGAGCTTTTTCTAAAGAAATACAATGACGTTGTGGAAGGTGTTGGTGTGCCATGTATAGGCAATTTTTTTAACAAGGCGAAAATTCCATTCTATTTTAAGGTCTCATGCTTAAAATGATGCCTGTGTTTACCTGATAATATGGTTTAACTATGATAAAATATTGCTGAAAAATAGAAGCGTGGTATTCCCTACTCCTGTCATCAAATATTAGTCAGTAAGCAGCAAGGGGTCAGGATTTTTCGCCTCGTAAAAAAAACCCAGAGTATAGTTAAGGAATTCCTTTAAAACATACCAGACAAATGCTTATCAAGTTGGATTGTAATGGAAATAGTAATGAGGATCTTAATGAATATGAGGAAAATATATTCCTGACGTTTACATAAAATGCTGCACACGACTTATTTTTTTCACATCACAAAGGACTGGCCAAGGGCAATAAAAAGAAGTAACAAAAAGTCCGCTTGATGGATTTTGTTCCAAGGTAAATCTGGAAAAAGTCAACCTTGGCTGTTGCAATCAGTGGCAGCAACGTCAGAAATACCGCGCAAAGAAAGGTCACGGCTGGCACACACACAAATTAATTGTGAAGTGACCTTTACATCGGAAGAGAAGAGCTCAAGGGTCAATCTTCATCAGAGTAACGTGAAAAGAAATGGAGGTGGGAGGAAAAATATTTCAAATGTGTAGACAGTGACGCAAAACGAGTCTACAACGTAAGGGTTTGTTAAGGGTCTGACAGTAAATGTTTACGTGTGCTATATTATGGTGACCTGCTTCCAGTGGCACACCCGGGGGTGGGGGTGGGGGGTGGGGGGGGGCAAGGGAGCTATGCCCCCCCCGAAATTTCCTTCCTTGTAAGAAGTCAGAATACACTAACAGTCGGTTATACAAAATTATTACAGGTTCTCGATATCTGACCGCGTCACCTGCCCGTGCACCCCTACTTTGATTTGGTGGCACTTATGCTTCCCGTAATGCCTTGGACAAACTCTAACACTATCAAAAGTATTGTTTCAGTGGAAGAAATATGAAATAAGGCCTGAAAAGAGAATCAACTGATGGCGGAAATATTTACCGTCCAGCGGCTAGCGAGAAATCTGTCGGGTTTGCTATATGACTGGCGATAAAAAGCTGCCCCCTCCCCCTTGTAAACAAATTCCTGGGTGCGCCCCTGCTTGGTTCTAACACGAGCTTTGGGAGTGTCTGTTTCGCACACTTATTTCAATTATTCCCGTTTTCTTATTCTCTTCTCAGTGAGTTTATTGTTCGTGTCCGTGGCCATTCTTGTAGCGCTGTTTGTTCCCTATTTCATGGCGAGTCATTAGTTGAGGATCTATTTGTATTGTGAAAATTATGACAATGTGTCTGAGTGAGCGGTGGTTAGAGCTGGAAATGAGCGGTACTACTCCTTACCGAAACCGACCGAAACTGAACGAAACCGGGTGGTAGGGTTGGGGGTAGGGGGGTGAGGTTAGGTTAGATTAGGAAAGGTAAGGTTCAGGTTAGGTTAGGTTAGGTTAGGTAAGGTAAGGAAAAGGTTAGGTAAGGTTAGGTAAAGGCCGTGTCACACGGACACTTTTTCCGGCATCAAATGTCCGGGGCTGGCCCCTGGAGAAGCAGATATAAATGGCCGGTTTTGACCACTTAGCGACCAGGTATTGATATGAATTTTTGCCAAAGGCATGTTGAGATACCCTGCATACCCCCACCACCTTCAGAACTAACATTAACTTTGTTTGAGCCATGGTTTTATGGTCGGTTAGGGTCAGTTAGTGTACAATTCGTTCGGTTTCGATAAAAAGGACCACCCAGAAATGAGCTAGGTTACGAGTTCACCATTGATGAAGCGAGAGTGACTTGGCAGCCTATACGGATATTTGTTTCCAGCGTTTTCCATTGTTGACTGACTGACTGATAAGCTTATTTTTCTTATTCGTTTATTTACCATTATGACAATTTTATTACAGAGACATCAGATTCTCCTCACCTTTGCCCCTTATGGAGACAGCTCTGGTTTGAAAGGACGAGCAATCGATAGTTTGTGAATTACAGAAACACGGAATTGTTATCATCTGGAACAAGCCGGCGGCCAATAATTAACTAAGTCACCCTCACAAAGGCTTAATATATTGAACATCAGAGTAAGTTCTTGAGTTGCTGCCAGCAACACACCAGCTCTGAGGGAGATAGGAACACAGACAAGATAATACTACAGACTAATATTAATTCAAATACCATTTTTTTATGTATTAAAGCATTTCTTTTCCATGATATTTTTCCATGATATTTCGGAGTTCACCTACCGTCAGCAACACTATAGTCGCCACTGCACTAATGTCGCCAGGCGCTAAATAGTACGAATGTTAGCATTACCACAGACTTGTATACGTGCCACTGAAGACAGGTAAATAATTATATAAACCATTGTGCATGCCTCTTTAGTAGCACATACAATTGTGTAGTGATGCTTACATTCGTAATATATGGTGCCTGGCGACATTAGCGCAGTGGCGACTATAGTGTTATTGACGGTAAAAGAAAGTCACTCGAGCAAAACACAAAGTAGTGTGTACGTTTTAGTAAAGTAAAGCAGCGTCAAAACAATCATTCTCGATGATGCTCACTCCTGAACGTGTTTTGAGTTAAACAATTTAACAGCCGGGAAACGAACTAACTTTAATTTTTGTTGTTAATCCCTCAGCACAACACACATTGTTAAGCATTATTTATTTGTTAGCGGCGGTTTAGGTGTAAAGTTATGACCATGACATTCAGCCGTGACCGTATTAAAGGGCAAGGACACAGCCAGCCAGGCTCCTGATGAATAAACATTTCATAGCCCAGATTATTTATGCCTCATCACTCTATAAGTGACCAGTGTGCTGTCTAATCAATATACACGTACAGGTAAATAACCATCTGGATCGTCGTCGTTAACGTCACAGAAGAACAAGAAGATCAGCTCATCTTCAGAGTCCATGATGAAACTGTCGTGGCGCTTCCCTTACACCCAGGCGTCTCTGTGGCGCCACTCAGTCGCGCTACAAAGTCGCATGTATTCGCAACTCTGTGGCGACGCTACTGAGTAGCGCCACAGAGCACCGCCAAAGAACTCTGACTTTCAAAGCATTTTTTTAAACTAATGAAGACATTGGATAACATGGCCAAATATAGCTTATAACCATCCCTGCTATGGCTTTAACCTTCCTGAGAGTTTGGTTGAAATTGGAACAAATTTGACGTAATCTGAGCTGTACAGACGAACTGACAGACTTTGGTGAATTACAGTAATACAAATATGTAACCCTAACGATTTGAGGTGGCGTGGAAATGTGTCTTCTGCACTTTTAGACCTTGGTGTGATGCGGTGAAGCACGACGGCCTGCCCAGGGCTCGACCCCCACCTGGTGCTGTTATGTAATCATGATAATAATAACAACAACAACAACAATAATAATGAGAAGAAAAAAATCTGACAATTATAATAAAAATTATAATAATAAAAGTAATAATCGTAATAATAATGAAAAAAATACAACAACAACAATAATAATAATAATAATAATAATAATAATAATAATAATAATAATAATAATAATAATAATAATAATAATAATAATAATAGTAATAATAATAATGACAATGAATACAACGATGTACAACAACAAAAAATAACCTCAACCAAACCCCTGCCTGTCCTAATAGACCAAGGGCTACGAGAACCCCACATCACCCCCCATTCTTTATACCTGCCACCTATTTTTTAGGTCTCCAGTCTGCCCTAATTTTTAAGGTCTGGCCAGCGTGCTTCACCCACCTCTAGACCTAATACTTTTGCGGTCAAATGGCAGTTAGTAATATTTCCTCTACGCCTAATAATTTTGCGGTAAAATGTCAGTAATTAAAGTGTCAGTTATTAAAAAGTCAATTATCAAAATGGCAGCTATTAAAATGGCAGTTATTAAAATGTCAGTTATCAAAAAGACTAATTAAAATGTCAGTTATTAAAGTGTCAGTTATCAAAATGGCAGTTATTAAAATAGCAGTTATTAAAATGGCAGTTCACGTAAAAATGTCGTAACTCTCTGCTCACTCACCTGTAGATGGGCACGGTGGGCTGCGACTCCTTGTACCACAGCGCCAGTAGCGGCTTGTCGTTGGGGTCTGTGGGCCGCGGCACCAGGCAGGGCAGCTCCGCCTGACCCCGCACCACCGTCCACTCCGAGAACCACGCTGCGGGGCACACAAGGGAGGGGGAATTAGGTACAGGTACAATTAGATATAGGGGTTTATACGGTATACCGGGTTTGTAAAAGGTACATGTTCGATTATTATTACCATGTAGATGTTAACAATTAGGTACGTGTACAATTATATAGACAACAGTGTTTGAAAAAGGTTTATGTTCGATTATTATTACCATTGTATTATTGATTATTATAATGTTGCGGGGCACACAGGGAGGGTGAATTAGGTACATGTACAATAATATGGGATAATAATTACGGATTCAAACTGGAAAAGCGTATATTTAAAAAATAAAATAGGGAAAAACTGGTTCACAAATAGGGTGGTGGAGGATTGGAATGGACTCAGTCGTCTGGTTGTTAGTGCGGAGTCAATAGGGAGTTTTAAAAGGAGGCTGGATAAACTCATGGATGGGGATGAAAGGTGGATGTAGGTAGTGTTAAGTAATAGGAACTACCACGTGTAGGTCTCCCAGCCTCTTGTAGCTTCCTTATTTTCTTATGTTCTTAAGATAGTGCAGGGTTTTAAAAGGGTACATGTTCGATTACTATAACCATGTAGTGGTTGATAAGTTCAAAAATGCCTAGAAAATACCTGGTGGATAAAATAAGTGATCAGTGCACGGGCGGGTATTTTAGGTACATACACATCAAATTTTCCATTGTTCATATGTTCAGTTTTTCATTTCCTAAGCTTTCTTGTACACAGAGCCTTCACACTGCAATTATTATATGCTATTTAAAGCTTTTATTTTGTCACAAGGTTTATCCATCATATCGCTACGTCTATATTCTTTTCTGCTAAACTCTGCTGCTGATCTAAGAGTTCTATCAAATTCCTACGACTTTCTGAAATAGTAGGAGGATAAGGTTATTCAAGGATATTTTCTGCCGTAATAATATCTTTTCGTCTTTTTTGTTTTTGTTTTCAAAAGTTTTCAAAAGTTTTTGTACCGGAATTAACGAGGAATTTGCGTGTATTTTGACATACATGTCTTAACCTACATTTTTGCTTGAGTGTGTGTGTGTGTGTGTGTGTGTGCGTGCGTGCGTGTCGTGTGCGTGTGCGTGTGTGTGTGTGTGTGTGTGTGTGTGTGTGTGTGTGTTTTACATATATGCTTATAGCGCGTGTAGGCAGTGACCTCCAGGGGTGGGATGGCAGGCCCTGAAGGCACACTTGAGGGCTATGATGGTTGGCCCTTGCCCGTGGTGGCGCAGGCAGGATTGTTATAGTGACACCTGTGATTAGAGGCTCATGCCGCCCCTCTGTGTCCTCCTATGCTCTCGCAATCGAAGGTAGAGTTAATGGGCAGCATGTAGGTGCTCTTAGGCCACTCGACGGTGCAGAGAGATTTTAAGTGGATTTATGGTTCTTATCGGGGATCGAACTCGGTCACCGAGCAAACCACTCGTAGACTCTAACCACTCTGCTACAAAAAACAGCAGAAAACACCCAAAAACATATATATATATATATATATATATATATATATATATATATGATATATGGTTTATATAAACATATAAACTCCTCAATATATATATATATATATATATATATATATATATATATATATATATATATTATATATATAATATATATATATATATATATATATATATATATATATATATATATATATATATATATATATATATTATATATATATATATATATATATATTATATTATATAATATATATATATATATATATCATATATGTATTAGTACTGTTTGCTTGCAGTACCAACGCTTGACAGCTTCATGAATATATCACACCATGCCATTCTTCACCTCGCTCCACCTAACACTGTAGCGAGTAAAGTAGTCACCCCTTTCAGTCTCCATGTTTCCGTTCTCTGCCAGTGCGGTCTATACAGAGAATCAGCGTAGCACGGGGACTATTCTATTTTGTATTCTTCAATAATTGTTATTGTAATTATCATGTGTTTGCACTGTTATCAGCTTGTCAATATAATCAATTATATACAACGTGTCACCAGCAATATATACTGGAAGTATCCTTGGTGAAACTCGCATGTCTTGGCGAGTTTTACATAACACCTTGAAAATCACCAATTATGTAACCTGAAATTTTGTATATATACTCCAGATTTTATGCAATAAAATTAACCTAAACTGGCCAAATGAGTATCCTTCATTCTAGTTAAACCAAAGCTATGAACACTCCACCTAGTTACAAATGGTGACCCTGGAGTGTAAGCTAATGGTTCCTAGGTGGCTAAAACTGGTGCTGTACATCATGGCATAGAAATGCAATTTCTATGCTTTGCTGGACACATGAGCACACCTCTCCTAGTCGTGGGACCTGCGTCTTCGGAAGCATTCGTCCCATTGCTCCCGCTGTATATTCCTAGCCTCCAGCTTCACTGGTGATCGCTAGGTTGAAAGCGGGATAGGGAGAATTACACTTATACGTGTAGCCGCCACCTAGTCAGGTTTCCCACCCAAACCCCGGCACCTTCTGTGCCTTCCTCAGGGCATTTTTGCCCTAAGACGCCTTACTGCGTCCTCAGCGGCCTATGCGCATTCAGCGCGGCCACTACCCCACCAGGCGCCTCACTGCGTCCTCAGCGGCCTATGCGCATTCAGCGCGGCCACTACCCCGCCAGGCGCCTCACTGCGTCCTCAGCAGCCTATGCGCATTCAGCGCGGCCACTGCCCCGTCAGATGCCTTACTGCGTCCTCAGGCCTATGCGCATTCAGCGCGGCTACTGCCCCTTCACACGGCTCACCGTGTCTTCAGCGGCCTTATGCGCATTTAGCGCGGGCCCTGCTTCCTCCGAGGCCTCACTGCGGCCTATGCGCATGCAGCGCGGCCGCTGCCCCTCTCCAGACGGCTCACCGCGTCCTCAGCGGCCTTATGCGTGTTTAGCGCGGGCCCTGCTTCCTCAAACGCCTCAGTGGCCTATGTGCACTCAGCGCAGCCACTTCACCCTCTGACGCCTCCTTGCGCCCTCAGCACGACCTCACGCGCATTCTGCGCAGCCCCACGGTGTTATTGAATCACTCCACGGCCGCCGCTCGCCGCCCTATGGATTACTCACCACCCTGTGGATTACCACCGCCCTGTGGATTACTCACCGCCTTGTGGATTACTTACCAGCCCCGTGGATTACTCAACCCTCAGCTCCACAGTGTTAACGCGACTCACTCCACGGCCGCCGCTCGCCGCCCTATGGATTACCAGCCCTGTGGATTACTCAACCCTCAGCTCCACAGTGTTAACGTGACTCACTCCACGGCCGCCGCTCGCCGCCCTGTGGATTACCAGCCCTGTGGATTACTCAACCCTCAACTCCACAGTGTTAACGTGACTCACTCCACGGCCGCCGCTCGCCGCCCTATGGATTACTCAACAGCCCTGCGGATTACTCAACCCTCAACTCCACAGTGTTAACGTGACTCACTCCACGGCCGCCGCTCGCCGCCCTATGGATTACTCACCGCCCTGTGGATTACTCACCGCCTTGTGGATTACTCACCACCCTGTGGATTACTCACCGCCCTTTGGATTACTCACCGCCCTGTGGATTACTCATCACCAGGCTGCAACACTACCAGGCGCCAACACTACCAGGCGTCAACACTGCCATGGCGTCAACACTGCCACGCCCGCGACTCACAGCCGGCGGCACCACTGCCATGGCGGTAACACTGCCACGCCCGCAACACTGCCGGCGGCACCACTGCCATGGCGGTAACACTGCCACGCCCGCAACACTGCCGGCGGCACCACTGCCATGGCGGTAACACTGCCACGCCCGCAACACTGCCGGCGGCACCACTGCCATGGCGGTAACACTGCCACGCCCGCAACACTGCCGGCGGCACCACTGCCATGGCGGCAACACTGCCACGCCCGCGACTCACAGCCGGCGGCACCACTGCCATAGCGTCAACACTGCCACGCCCGTGACTCACAGCCGGCGGCACCACTGCCATGGCGGTAACACTGCCACGCCCGCAACACTGCCGGCGGCACCACTGCCATGGCGTCAACACTGCCACGCCCGCGCACACAGCCGGCGGCACCACTGCCATGGCGGCAACACTGCCAAGCCAGCAACTGGTCACCACAGCCCTCCACGTCAACCCCACCAAACTCTACCAAAGTCAACCAACACCAACTTCTACCAAAGTCTCGTTCCTCCTCCCGCGTCACTAGGGGGGGGGTACTGTAGCGAGTAAAGTAGTCACCCCTTTCAGTCTCCATGTTTCCGTTCTCTGCCAGTGCGGTCTATACAGAGAATCAGCGTAGCACGGGGACTATTCTATTTTGTAGTCTTCAATAATTGTTATTGTAATTATCATGTGTTTGCACTGTTATCAGCTTGTCAATATAATCAATTATATACAACGTGTCACCAGCAATATATACTGGAAGTATCCTTGGTGAAACTCGCATGTCTTGGCGAGTTTTACATAACACCTTGAAAATCACCAATTATGTAACCTGAAATTTTGTATATATACTCCAGATTTTATGCAATAAAATTAACCTAAACTGGCCAAATGAGTATCCTTCATTCCAGTTAAACCAAAGCTATGAACACTCCACCTAGTTACAACACCACAGTCTTAGAAGCCTTTACAGTCTTTCGTACACAATAGCACACATTCACCACAGGCTGTGTTGAAGGTTCATCAATCTCAGAATCTTTTATGACATTCCCATTGCTAAAAACATTAATAGCCATGAAATGTTGCAAGGAATTGAAATCCATCGACTGCTGAATAACAGTCCTGTCGCGGGTCTCGCCTCTATTTAAATACTTTATTGCAGAAAGTTGAGAATAATGAATGTGGATTGGAGTACCAAATGCGTTTTTTTTATCATAATTTGGAGAACAAGGATTAAAAAAGCAGAAAATGCAGTACTAAACCTAATATTTACCTACTTGAATCTAATCCTCCTCAACACGGGCCCGGCAGAGGCTATACAGGACAAAAACAGAGCAATTGAATGACTACTTCAAATCCTTATTATCGCCATCATTTCCAAAACACTCACCAGATTATGCTCGTGCTGTCCAAGTGTTATTGGAAGCCATATCTGGATCGCTCCCGAGAAAATGGGTAAATGTTTATTCAGTTTGGAAAAGAAAAACAGATACGGTAAAGCAGCACTTAGGGTTCTGCATTTATGGGTTTTTTGGTCTCTCTCTCTCTCTCTCTCTCTCTCTCTCTCTCTCTCTCTCTCTCTCTCTCTCTCTCTCTCTCTCTCTCCTCTCTCTCTCTTCTCTCTCTCTCTCTCTCTCTCTCTCTCTCTCTCTCTCTCTCTCTCTCTCTTCTCTCTCTCTCTCTCTCTCTCTCTCCTCTCAACACACAAAAAAGAACACATGCTTATGGACACACACACACACACACACACACACACACACACACACACACACACACACACACACACACACACACACACATACACACATTACACACACACACACACGCACACACACACACACACACACACACACACACACACACACACACAACACTGCTTGCGTGGATTCTTGAAAATATCTCGGTATGGCGTCCAGTTGAATACGAGTTCGAAGCCCGCTAATGCCCCTTGGGATTTCGCTGACATCGCAAGCACTTACTGTTCCCTTAGGGCTTAGACCGAAGGAATAAGTGTGGGAAGGGGAAGGGGTGCCGAAGGAATAAAGGGGGAAGGGGAAGGGGTGCCGAAGGAATAAAGGGGGAAGGGGAAGGGGTGCCGAAGGAATAAAGGGGTAAGGGGAAGGGGTGCGCGGTCCAAACTTTACCCAAAGATCAGTCTCTATCATGCCTGTGGACTCCTAATACTACAGCGGGTAAGCTAATTTATTGTGCACTTTTTGATAAAAGCACCAATTTTGGCACAGAGGTAGACCAATATATTATTAACAAATTTGGATGTGGAGCTATCGCCCAACTGCCCCCTGGCGGCCGTGGCGGCCATTTTCCAAAATGGCCGCCATGTGGCAGCCGAGGAAGACTTATCCCTAGGTGAATGAGATGTACTGAGTAAATGTGCAGGAAAAAATATTGTTTTGAATCTGCAATGTTGTGCAAACCTTATGTTGCGTGTTGTTGCTAATGTAGGGTAGCACTTAACAACAAAGAAAGGTGCCCATGTGTTTTTAGAATCTTATCTTATTATCGATTTATTGAATTATTCATAGATTAGCATAACAACCATGACAAACATCTCTCAATTGAACATGTCCTAATTCACTTGGATTCTGAGTGCTCCTTTCATACAACTTTGTCATTTTCCATTTCCAGAACAATGTCGAAGAGCTTCAAACTCGTTGAGCCTCGTGGTGCAGAAGCAGCTCCGTCTACCTCCACCCAGCCAGCAACAGAGACAGACTAGTCATTATGCTTCATATGCCAAGAAACGACGCAGAGTCGCTGACAAGTCCATCCCAGAATACACCCCAAGACAAGGGGAGCAGCTACAGCATTCTCGCTGGACATCTGAGAAGGTTCAATGAGCTTGGATTGCTCCCCAACTCTGTTCTGTTGAGCCGATTAGATGAAGGCAGTGGCGTTGAAGCAGCATTGAGCGCCAACAATGCACGATACCACAAGACCTGCAGGCTGAGGTTGTTACGGCGCTCTCCTGGACTTCCCGTAGCTTTTGGTGAGAGGGAAATAAACGCAGGAGTACAGGTTGCGTTTTAATCCAAGAGAGACACAGAGCTATGACCAACGTGGTCCAAGCTCCACCGTACACTGGCGTCTGGCGGGAACCCCCGCCACGCCATGAGTTACCGCTTATGGTCTAACATCTGTGCCTTTTAAGAAGGTTCTTATAGATAGGTTTTATACAGTCTAGGCAATACCTAGGTAGATTCCTTACATATGTGCTTTCTCACTAGCACATCGCTCGGCCACACCTCACTGTGTCCTCACAGTCATTACATACACTTTGGAAAGTTCACTTATCGCGTGGGCCACACAGAGCGATACACCTCACATCCTGCTTGGTATGTGGAACCAAGATTGCTCATCAATACATAAACAAAAATGATGAAATACTCTTATTGTGTAAGAAAATACATACTAGTGTAGTCATACTAAGAATATAACATGAAATGTAAACTTAATAATAAGATACTACTAAGAATGCAATACTACTAGAGTTTACATTCACAATACTAATGATAAGGACATGTGAGAAAAAAAATTAAGGCATGTTGACCTAAATAGTAGACTTGGTCAGTGCAGGAGAGGTCACTTTGACTCTCTTTAGCCTATCTACATGTACTACTTCTGTAGTATTATGAGTTTGATCAAGAAGTATGTATTTATTTCCATGCAATTTACTGGTGATAGCGATCGCGGAATTAATTCAAATTTAATAAAAATTCTGCGATCGATTTTTGGTAGTCCGCGATCGCGGAATCGCGGACTATAATTCCGCGACGCCCAGCACTGGACTGATTGCTGTACAGGAAACTAGAGACAGGGAGCGTATAGCAATAATTCATCCCATTTTCTGTGAGTTGTGGTGTCGCCTGCTCTTAGTAAGGGTAGCGGCGAGGCAGACGACTGTGTGGATGGCGGGGCGCGCTGGCTTAAACCCCGTACACACTACCACTCACCACCTGCTTGCCGACGACTTACGGTTGTGCGGTATCAACAAAATACCGATATTGGCAATACCGGTTTTCGGGAATAATACCGGTACGTCCTCACACCGGTATCAGTTAAGATACCGGTATCGATCGGTTTTTCTACATTTTCGGTATTACCGGTATCGGTATTTGAAATTTTCTTGTCTATTTTTACTCGTCCATTCCCAGACAATTCTTAACCCCTACAGCATCGACCCCCCTAAAATAAATTTTCTGTCGGGGTCGGCCATTTCTTTTTTTGCATCAGTAATTAGTATGTATAATATAACCTATTAATAAGGAAAATAACAATAGGTGGCTTGCACTGACGTCATGATCTAGTGGCTTTAAGCCAAATGCCGCATGTCGGCGCTCTGATATTTTTGGTGGAAGACCAACAGCTGGTCGGTGAGGCTGAAGATGTCAACAAATATGGTAATTTTCCGCTACCAAATATATGTTTATCAGTATGAATGATATATTGTTAAATTCGTAAATGTTTGTTCTATAATATTATCAAATAAAAAAACCCATAAAACACACTGAAGAAATGTCATTATGAGACTTATGAAGAAATATGCATGAACCGGTATATGGTTCAATGTGAACACTGTGTTCACCTTCACTGAAACTCGTCGCCATTCAAAATTTTGCGAGTCAACTTTTAAAATGGACCATATCAATAAAAGAGGAATTTTATTAGCTTTCCATCGATATATTTAGTTTTCTGATAAATGAATTAGCACCATTTATAAATTAGCGTTAACTAAATAAATATCATCATCAATCGGGTAGTTTTCCAGATTGATGCTCCCCACCCATCCAACCCCCCACTAAGCCCCTGCCCCGCCTTCCCACCCCTCCAACCCCCACTAACCCCCTGCCCCGCCTCTCCACCCCCCACTAACCCCCTGTCCCGCTTCCCTCCCCTCCAAACCCCTGCCCCGCCTCCCCACCCCTCAACCCCCACTAACCCCCTGTCCCGCTTCCCTCCTCTCCAACCCCCTGCTCCGCCTCCCACCCCTCCCAACCCCACTAACCCCTTGCTTCGCCTCCCCACCCCTCCAAGCCCCACCCACCCCTGCCCCGCTTCCCTCCCCTCCAACCCCCTGCCCCCCTCCCCACCCCTCCAACCCCCACTAACCCCTTGCCCCGCTTCCCTCCCTCCAACCCCCTGCCCCACCTCCCCACCCCTCCAACCCCCACTAACTCCCTGTCCCGCTTCCCTCCCCCTCCAACCCTGCTGGAGTTCACTGCTGCAGGAGGCATTGAAGTGTACGGCGTCCTACATGGAAAGTACACAATCCGCAGTGGATTGAACGGAGCTGGGGCCTGATTGACTGCTGCCTCCCAAGAAAGCGCCAGGCAAGGCTGCCGCACCACCCTTGAACCTCCACACTGTGTTCACACCATTACAAAACACACATAACATGACCTATCTATCAAGCACTAAACCTACCCCCAAAAAACTAGTAGTAGTTAGTCAATAGATTACAGCTTTCCAACTTTCCTCAAAAATTTCCCATGCAGTTTTCCTATTTGCATGGTTTATTTTCTTTTCCGGCCAGCTTCGGCTGGAGGGATGGGTGGGTGGGGAGGAGCCTTCTACTTCCTATCCTTTTCTCTCTTATTATCTAGTTAGTGTAGTGTAGTTAAAGCAAACAGCCTTGTAAGGACCTATCGGTCTGTTGCTGTTTGTGTTTCCTTTGTATTCCTTTGTATAACCCCCTGCCCCGCCTCCCCACCCCTCCAACCCCCACTAACCCCCTGGCCCGATTCCCTCCTCTCCAACCCCCTGCCCCGCCCCCCCCACCCCTCCAACCCCCCCCACTAACCCCTGCCCCGCTTCCCACCCCTCCCAACCCCCTCCAACCCCCTGCCCCGCCTCCCCACCCCCCAAAAAAAACCCCACTAACCCCCTGCCCCGCTTCCCCACCCCTCCAACCTCTCCCCAACCCCCTGCCCCCCCTCCCCACCCCTCCAACCCCCACTAACCTCCTGCCCGCTTCCCCACCCCTCCAACCCCCTGCCCCGCCTCCCCACCCCTCCCAAACCCCACTAACCCCCCGGCCCGATTCCCTCCTCTCCAACCCCCTGCCCCGCCTCCCCCCACCCCTCCAACCCCCACTAAACTCCCTGCCCCGCTTCCCCACCCCTCCAACCCCCCCCCAACCCCATGCCCGCCTCCCCCCTCCAACCCCCACTATCCCCTGTCCCGCCCTTTACCACCCCCTGCAACCCCCCACTAACCCCCTTTCCCCGTCTCTCTCCCTCCAACCCCTCACTAACCCACTGCCCCGCAAACCCCACCTATCCAAAACCCCCACTAACTTCCTGCCCCGCTTCCCTCCCTTCAACCCCCTGCCCCGCTCCCCACCCTCCAACCCCCCACTAAACAACCTGCCCCCCTCTCCCCACCCCTGTGTCCTTCTCCCTCCGCCGCGTTGAGCCCCAATGATACACAGCATTAATATCCTGCAAGACGAAGAGGCCCAACACCGGGAAAGTGTAAAGAGGCTTTTCACCACGCGGGAAATTAACACTTACTTTCACGGCGAGGGACACACGAGGGCTGCCATAAATTACCGCGCAAACATCCGGCTTGCAACACACATTTTGCACCTCTTATTGCGTGAAGAAGGATGAGTAGAATTTCCTCATCGGGTGTGTCTGGCGAGTACAGAGAGAAGATAGAACTTACGTATATAAAGATAGAATTTAGAAGATAGAACTTGTATAAAGATAGAATTCAGAAGATAGAACTTGTATAAAGATAGAATTTAGAAGATAGAACTTGTATAAAGATAGAACTCAGAAGATAGAACTTGTATGAAGATAGAATTTAGAAGATTAAACCTAAGGAAGGAAAATAATAAGCATACAGGCGCTATAGGCTTCAACATAAATAAAAAAAGGGACTGTGGCGAGAAATGGAAATAGCCTCGGCTGGTCCACGAAAATCAAGCAAATAAAATAAAATAGGAATTGGGAAATAGTACCTACGTAGCAAAACTGTAGGATATTGATGGCATGAAAATATACTGTAATAGCAGAAAGGGTGCCCTCCGGGCAACTTTCTCCTAGATCCTGCGGAGGGCTGTGGGCCTGCGGCCCAATGGGGGGCCTGCGGCCCCTATATATATATAATATATAGAGAGAAAAAAAAAAACTCTTCCATCCCCCCTATTCGATCACGGCCAACAAATTTGGACTACAAAGTCAAGTCTCTATCTCGCACGGTTTAACCGCTACAGCTGTTTTTAGGTTGGTTTTGCTTGCCACGCCCACCGGGGTCGGACACGCCCCTCAAAACATCTTCCATCCCCCCAAGTCGATCACGGCCAACAATTTTGAACTACAGTGTCAAGTCTGTATCTCGCACGGTTTAGCAATCACAGCCGTTTTTAGGCTGTTTTTGCTGGCCACGCCCACTAGGGTCGGTCACGCCCATCGAAACATAGCCTATGTTCTCCGCTAGGTCATGAGGATTCCAAATATGTGCGGCATGTGGGGTTTTGGCCATCTGTAGCCGAGTCTATAACGAACATACAGACACACAGACAGACAGACACATTTTGAGACTTACATATAT
>JACEEZ010008303.1:256920-261920 GCA_016584305.1 Chionoecetes opilio | reverse complement strand
ATTGGGATTCTTCTTTTGGATAATGAGAGGATAACTGAATGATTAACCCCTTCACGCCCAGATCTTTCCTTTGCTATATAAAATCGTCTGTTAGCCATAAAATCACGAAAAGTAACTCAGTACACAAAATTTGCTAGTGGACAAGGGTACTAAACAGGTCATATTTATAGAATTTTCTTAAATTCTTCTATGTGAAATCAACTGTTAGCTATAAAATCACAAAAAGTTACTTAGTATACCAAATTAGCCAGTGAACAAGGGTATTAACCCGTAAACTGCGGATACCTGTGTGACAATATCTCTGTGTACGCGGGACTTTTTCCAGAATTCTTATAATCACTAAACAAACTTGAATGTGTATCAATGTATTCGCCATATATTTGTGCAACCGCTAAAAATATTTTTGTTTGCTAAAGTCTTGTGGTTATTCTATGATTGTACTTGCAAGATAAAGAGGCGAGGCGAGGCGAGGCGAGGCGAGGCTGGGATGCTGGGAAATTCTAAATGCTGGGAATTTCTAAACAGTTTGAAAGTTTTTCCAGTCTTCTAAGAAGTCATGTGTCCTTTGGCAACATTGTCAATTTTTTCTCCCTCCCAGTTGCCTGCTCTGTACAGGGGTCTTATCTGCCCATGTATGGAAACAGGATGGAGTCAAAAGTTTTTCGTCTCATCAACTCCTCTCTTCTTACTGACTGTTTTCAATCTTTAAATCACCGCCGCAATGTTGCTTCTCTTGCTCTATTCTACCGTTATTTTCATGCTCACTGCTCTTCTGAACTTGCTAACTGCATGCCTCCCCCCCTCCCTTGGCCTCGCTGCACAAGACTTTCTACTCATTCTCATCCCTATTCTGCCCATCTTCCTAATGCAAGAGTTAATCAGGATCTTCACTCTTTCATCCCTTTCACTGGTAAACTCTATAACTCTTTTCCTGTTTCTATTTTTCCACTTTCCTACAATTTATCTATTTTACCTTTTCAAGAGAAGAGTGTCAAGATACCTGCCAAACTTAATTGGCCCATCCCCCTTTCTACAATATTTTTACTCGCTATCAGACAGCAGGCGTTTTGTTACTTCTTTTTTTTTGTCCATGATAATCCGTTGTAATGTAGAGAAAAAAAGGAGGCAAGTCTATTTCAAGAACTATTATCACATACATTTAGAAGTCAAAAACATTTAAGTAAGTTTAAGTATCTGAATACGCCCGTGAAAGTTAGGACACAAATATGATAATCCCATTGAATTATGTGTCTCTGGCTTCATATACATATACTCTTAACTACAAACTGCGGATAGGGGCCTATAATGCATTATACATGTAAAGCCAAAGTGGCGGGAAACACGGTAAGACACTTGCAGGTACAGACAGCATCTCGGCCTTAAGATAACATTGTGGACGACCCAGCAAGTGACATAACCTCCTTAACATTATTATTATTTACTTTAAGACAATGTTATTATGTTACATAATAATTAACCCCTCCACGCCCAGATCTTTCCTTTGCTATATAAAATCGTCTGTTGTTACCTATATAATTACATAAAATAGCTTAATATACCAAATTAGCTCTTGGACAGTGATAATAAACAAGTCATATTATCTATAAAGCATTGTTTATATTAACCAAAATCGTCTAATGGTACCCAATTTACAATGGAAATGACATTGTGGACCTCATGGGATTAAACGCTTCTAAATTATCACCGGCAGTCAAAAAGTAGTAATTAACTTTCCATGTAAATAAGTATCACCATAAAACGAGCAGTGACCTGGTACAGAAAGCTGCCATTGTTTCCCCAATGTACTCCGCCACTTTCACTTCCATAAATCACACATATTGCACATCATTTCTGTGTTGGTAATAACAAGTCAGGGCGACGCTTGTGGCGTGTTGCCGGGCCGTTGCAACTAAGGCTACATTTTTCACACCAATAACTAAATTCATACCAGATATAAATATCGTGTATACATTAGGAACCTAGAGCGGCTATCTAGGAATGTATACGACAACTAATCTAGCATTTTCTTGGTGTTTTATTCATATTCGCATTTTCTTAGTGTTTGTTCTTAGCGCCTAACATTAATTTTTACGTTTTTTCTAGCATATGACATGAATTTTCTGATTATTTGTCACTGTACTGAGAAGAGGGGAGTGTATAATGTAATAAGGGAGGAGTAGAGGGGAGTGTAATAGAGGGTTGTTAGCCTTAGCAGACGTGTTGTTGGGGCAGTGAAGCACATCTTGGCTGAGGTCATGTTATGAGGACTGCATGATCGTGCTGGCGGACTGTAACAGCGATGTGACATGACACAGCTGGCAGTTAGGAGGCGAAGGAAAGCAAACCACCTTCCTACGACTTACATATTTTCAAGAGAGGAGTAACAAGACACCTCCCGAACAAAATTGGCCCACCCGCCCTTTCTTTATTATCTTAATGTCTTCTTTATAGGGACTGGCAACTAAGCGGGCTTTGTGTTACCCCTTTTTTTTGTCCTTGACCTTTGTGATGTGAAAAAAGATGGTTTTATGGACATCAGTAAATAGTTTTTTTCCCTTTGTGTTTTGTGAAAGACACTCCGTTGAGGAGATACAACAATTCCAGTAATGGGTCCAAAAGGTTACATTCACAATGACTCAATCCTTTATGTATGTGGATGTTACAATGATTAATTTTCCACATACGTATAGATATTATAAATTTCGTTTTGTACTTACATAAAGTAATACTCATCCTACCATACTCATCCATTTTGTAAAAGCCGAACACTACATTATTTTTTCTTAATTATTAATCCACTACACTTGTCGCCTCCGTGGTGTAGTGGCTAGCGTGCCTGGCTACAAATTTGCGGGCCTGGGTTCGAATCCGGGCCAAGGCAGTCGGCGACCAACTAACCCAGCTGTTCTTTCTCCTTTCGGGTATGGTTGATAAATGGGTACCTGGGGAAACCTGGGAAGGTAACTGTGGTAATTCGGATGTCATACTAACCCTGTGTCCCGGGGTAACGGGTGCTCACCCACCACAGGCTCAAATGGCTAATGCGACAGAGATGAGCACCGAAGGCCACGCGCAGCATAAAGTTAGTGTAAAGATGTCCCCATCTTTACACTAACATTCGATACTGCAGTAGTAATTCTTCCTGTAAATTTGCACAGACAGAGATTCACAAAATCAAGAGAATTCTCACCCCGTCACTCGCACTCATGTTTCTCTTAACACTCGGCAAAACATTTTTCCTCGGAATAATCTTTCAGCCACCTCGGATCTTTTTCTCTATTTCTGTACAGCTGCCATCGGTGAGGGTTCATAACAGGGAGGGTTCTGCCACAACAAGCCTCACTATCTGATGCAGATGTGAGTATGTCACCTCACAAACAATGGATATGCGAGGTGTAACATTCTAGTGCAATGAAGAACATGTCCTGACCGTATACGAGCGCAATTCTTAGGCAGTCGTTATAATACTATACATTGTGATATCCATATATATTAAGATTGAATCATTGTGAATGTAACCTTTTGGACCCATTACTGAAATTAGTGTATCTCATCAACGGAGTGTCATTTAAAACAACACACGCAAAAGGAAAAAAAAGAAGTTTACTGATGTACATAAAACTTCATTGTTTGCTTTCCTTCGCCTCCTAATGCCTGGTAAGAAATGTCTCTTGTGATGCAGTGGCTGTAATGATTCATCTCTGCATGATATATACGAGTCAAATATTATAATTTTTCTTTATAAGGTTATGAGCTCGTGGCAACATCTCTCAGTATAATCATATTTCAAAAGATTGTTTTTCCATCATGTCATCTACCATCCCTCTCTACTTAAAAAAAAGTTCACATTAATGATAACAACAATCAACATCAGAACACAATGCTTTTCAGGCCTCGTCTCTACATTAACCAACACTGAGAGTAATAACTTAATATTAGTTGGAAGGCGGTGGCCGAGTGGTTAGCGTCTGGAAGTGGTAAGCTCGGTGTACCCAGTTCGAATCGTAAGGTACCAAAATCTTTCTGCACCGTCGAGTGGCCTAAGAACACCCACAAGCCCTGCCCATTAACTCTACCCTAGATTGCGAGGGCATCGGAGGACACAGGGGGACGGCATGAGCCTCTAATCACAGGCGTCACTATAACAATCCTGCCTGCGCCACCACGGGCAAGGGCCAACCATCACAGCAGCCCTCAAGTGAGCCTCCAGGGACTACCATCCCACCCCTGGAGGTCACTGCCTACACGCGCTATAGCCACAAATGTGAAAAAAGTCCTTTTCCATTTTGCTATTGGTGAAAAAATTGAGAATATAAAAGCGCTGCCCATCATTAATTATCTTTGAAGCCTCAATTTCATTTCAGGAGGCCCCTTGCATACATTTTTTGTCCATGATCCATACTGCAATTTTTTTATTTATAAAGTATTACTACACAAAACTCCAGTGTTATTTACCCGGTTTTCTTACATTCTTTCATAATAATGTTCCACCCGCCACACGAAATTAAGTCTCTTTTTCTTGTATAATGTTCCAATCTCCTCACGAAATTAAGTCTCTTTTTCTTGTATGATTTCCCACCCGCCACACGAAATCAAGTCTCTTTTTCTTGTATGATTTTCCACCCGCCACACGAAATTAAGTCTCTTTTTCTTGTATGATGTTCCAATCTCTTCAAGAAATCAATTATCTTTTTCTTGTATGATGTTCCAATCTCTTCAAGAAATCAAGTATCTTTTTCTTGTATGATGTTCCAATCTCCTCAAGAAATCAAGTATCATTTTCTTGTATAATGTTCCAATCTCTTCAAGAAATCAAGTATCTTTTTCTTGTATGATGTTCCAATCTCTTCAAGAAATCAAGTATCTTTTTCTTGTATGATGTTCCAATCTCTTCAAGAAATCAAGTATCTTTTTCTTGTATGATGTTCCAATCTCTTCAAGAAATCAAGTATCATTTTCTTGTATAAATGTTCCACTCTGCACACGAAATTAGGTATATT
>JACEEZ010008303.1:249420-251920 GCA_016584305.1 Chionoecetes opilio | reverse complement strand
TAACGTATGTATTATGGTAAGCATATTAAAGTGTTTCAAGTGTTTCAAGTGTTTCAAGTGTTTCCCGAACTATATTGGACCACCCCCCTTTCTTTATTCTCTTCCTGTCTTCTTTATAGGGACTGGCAACTAAGGGGGCTTTTTATTCCTTTTCTTTGTGGCCAGTCCTTTGTGATGTAAAAGATAATAATAATAAGACTGAGGGAATAAGGCCCGTGGTTCGCCCACAGCAGCAGCGAGACGGACACAAAGAGGTTAAAAGAACAAAGATCTCATCAGGTCTCTTTTACACTTTATATATGACAACTCTATCAGGAGGGAGGCATTAGGAGACCTCATAAACTAAACTGCTCTTTGTGGTGGCTGAAATTCTCTCTCTCTCTCTCTCTCTCTCTCTCTCTCTCTCTCTCTCTCTCTCTCTCTCTCTCTCTCTCTCTCTCTCTCTCTCTCTCTCTCTCTCTCTCTCTCTCTCTCTCTGGCATAATTATGCATATCTATTGTTTTTAGTCCTTTACTCTCGCCATTCCATGTATATAAAAGTTTTGTTTTCCCCGTTCATGCACAGTAATGGAAAGCAAACACGTGCAACAAAAACATGAGGTTTGTTGCATAAAAGGTTTCAGTCAAAGCATCGGAGCGTCATTCACGGTTTCATAAGTTGTGTTGTTGGACACCCCGCTAATGCATCGGGCCAGGGGTAGGAGTCAAAAAGAGGTTGCTTTAGAGGGGTTGCCCTATTAAATTTTACTATTGAACTCTTGAGTCAGAAACATCAAATACTCAATTCATGAAGATTTTAATGATGATTGCTATCGTAATACCAGAGGCAGTTTATTATTTTTGTTACATCACAAAGGACTGGCCAAGGGCACAACAAAAAGAGGTAACACAAAGCCCGCTTAGTTGCCAGTCCCTATAAAGAAGACAGTAAGAGAATAAAGAAAGGGGGGTGGGCCAATTCACTTTGGGAGGTGTCTTGTCACTCCTCTCTTGAAAAGATTTAAGTCGTAGGAAGGTGGAAAAATAGAAACAGAAAGAGAGTTCCAGAGATTACCAGTGAAGGGATGAAAGAGTAAAGATACTATTTAACCAGTGGTGGGCGCCGTTAATCAAAAAGTTAACTTCGTTAACCGTTAATCCGTTATCCAAAAAATTAACTTCGATAACCGTTAATCAGTTAATTCTTTAAAAATGTAACGAAAGTTATCGATAAACCGTGAACGTTAATTTTTATTCTAGAAAAGAAAAAAAAATCAGTTAATGCTCTAAAACCACCTAAAAACACCTTTGAAAAGTGCCAAAACTATAAAATCAGCCTTTATGGGGTTTTTTAAGGGCTTTAGAACCCAAAAACTATAGGTTTTTTTTGCTTTAGAGTTTAAAAAAAAAAAAAAAAGGCAGATTTTATAGTTTTAAAACTTAAAAAAAAAGAAAAAAAGGCTGATTTCACAATTCGATGTTTAATTGAAAAGTTATTTATAATAATAAGTGGCGTTATATCGGGGTTGAAAGAATGACGCGTACAATATTGAATATGCTAAGACTCTACATCTGTATTGAAAATCTGAAAATAATAGAAACTTTTAAACGTTTACCGGTTTTTAAGAAATTTTTGGGTTAGCGGACTTGAGTTAACGGAAGTTAAATGTAACGGAAGTTAATTAGTCCGATAATGATTTCCAAAGTTAACTTATAAGTTAAATCGTTAACGAAAATGTTAACTTCGTTAATTAACGATTAACGGATTAACGGTTTGGTGCCCACCTTTGTATTTAACTCTTGCATTAGGAAGTTGGACAGAATAGGGATGAAAATGAGTTGAAAGTTTTGAGCAGCGAGGCCGCGGGAGGGTGGGAGGCATGCAGTTAGCAAGTTCAGTTGCTAGCTTGGCACCGCTGGAACGTCATCGATCTCCGCTTTGCCTAACAAAACATATGGTGGACGTTGTTAAGCTATAGCAATCTAGGTTGTACACTGCTTTGACTCGAGTCCCACCCCAGAACACTACTGGCTGCCTGGAAGTAAATATCACAAGCTGCCTGTCTGTCTCTCCCCCTACCAGTAAGTACCTGTTCCTCCTGTCGTCCAAACTGTACTGCAGTAACAAGTAAAATACAGTAATAAATAAATAACCTCCTTTCTTTATTCTCTTACTGTCTTCTATATAGGGAATAGTAACTAAAAGACCTTTTTGTTACTTTGTTTTGCCCTTGACCAGTCCTTTCTGATGTACTATATAATATTTTAAAAAGACAAAGTTATAAACATGAAAAACTTGGAAAAAATGTACTCATCATAAATTAATTATCTAGCTAGCAACATCTTTTTTTTTGTCATTTTATGGCTAAGACTAAATTAATAATCAATTTATGTACATATCATGAATGTCAGGCTTCATTCTGGTGCAACTGACATGCCTCATGATACAACCAACTCTAACATTCTCCAGTCAACTAAATTATCTGTTCAAATCTTTACTGCAACAAATAAATGAAGCCAA
>JACEEZ010008303.1:224420-241920 GCA_016584305.1 Chionoecetes opilio | reverse complement strand
TATTTTTGATTATGATTAGATTTTTTCTATTATTGCTTGATTATGATTAGATTATGATTATAATCACATTTTATTGTGATTATTTGTACACAATGTATTATTAAGGTCATTTTTTTGTTCCGTTATACATTAGTCAACAGTGTTTTTTATTGCAATTGACACTAGCTTAAAGGAAACCACATCTAATTGGTGCATTTTGCTTCTTTATATTTGAGTAATATAAATAACTACACTGTATTTAAATCACTTAAACTATTGTTGTAAAAAAATTACAATACAATACAAATTACAATTCCAATGGATATTAAGAAACACTGAGACTACTATCAGCTTCCTGAGGAAATTTTGCATCGCATTAGTATCCATTTATAACTGTAATGTAATTACAAGTATTCAAAAACAAGGGTTAAGTAAAACAGTGCATAAACATTTTCTCACACTTGTTTGGCTTCATCATCTCATTGCTCGGCTACTTATGATCACATTAAATTTCTAAGTACACTTCCTGAATCTGCACACTTTTCTGACTATAAGGGTATAGGATGCGTCCAAGTGTGAAAATATCTTGAGGGTCAAAATAGTCATTTGATCTTTGTTTTGCTTACATCTCAGCCGCCGCATTGCCATCTCATGGAGCAAGCGACGGTCGAACGTTTTCTGCGGAGATACAGCGAGAAAAGTGACCGCTTGCAAGCGAAATTTCTCTTGCTCCCCCGCAGAAAACGTCTTTAGTTAGTGTCATGCTTTGCAAACATGCTTGGACCTGGAACATATATATGTGAAATTGGCAAATTTATTTAGGAGAAATAGAATTGTAACATGGAAAATACAATGAAATAATCACAATAATCACATTTTAATCATTGATTATTATGAAGAAAAATATGATTATGATTTGATTATGATTAAAGCTGCAGCTTCATATTTGATTATGATTTGATTATGATTATACCTGTTGCTTAACTTTTGATTATGTTTATGTAATCACAGCCTTTAATTATGATTTTTTTTATTAATAATCATAATCATGCCCATGTCTGACACACACACACACACACACAGACACAGACACAGACACACACACACACACACACACACACACACACACACACACACACACACACACACACACACACACACACACACACACACACACACACACCTGACAATTACAAAGGAAATCACATTATTAACATTAACGATATAAATAATCACCCGGATGAATCTGACGGATTGTGTCACATTACCACCTCATCAAAGCGTATCAAATATATATTACATTTGTACATACAAAGACATACAAGGTAATATATAGATGCATCTGTATATTATTATGTTCTAGGACGTGAATTAAGGGAAATATGCTAACAAAAATGCGTGCATATGCTTTAACCCCTTGAGGCCCACAACGTAATTTCCATTGTAATTTGTACCACTAGACGATTTTTAGTAAATATAAGCAATATTTTATAGATAAGACCTGTTTAGTATCCTTGTCTACTAACTAATTTGGTATATTCAGTTATTTTTCGGGGTCGACAATCAGACGATTTTCTATAGCAAAGGAAAGACCTGGGCCTGAAGGGGTTAAATTGTTGCATACAAAACAAACAAGGCAATATATAGATGCATCTGTATATCATATGTTCTAGGACGTGACTTAAGGGAAACATGCTAACGTGATACGTGAATACGATACGTGAATATACGTGAATATACTTTTGCGTAAATATGGCGATACGTGAATATACTTTTAAAAAAACGTTATTTTTAAGATTAAAATTTATATGAATTATAGATAGTAAATAATATGAAAATAACATGTAAAGTTACTAGTTTTGCAAAATTTTGATGTAGCAAATATTAGATATGTAGTTGTGTAAAGTTAATTATAGGTGTGAAATAAAGTAAAAAAAGGCGCATATAGCTAGTACTTCCCTTGTCAGAAAAACTACATTCGCATAAAACATACTGGTAAGCTTTTTAATATCATTAGAGAAACTGATGACCTGATAATCTTCTATATTATCATCTTTATTATTCTATACGATAACTCCAGAAAATATATTGACATCAGTTTACGGGGTAATCTGATCACACCCTTTTGAATTAAGAACATTAGAAGAACATAAGAAAATAAGGAAGCTACAAGAGGCTGGGAGACCTACACGTGGTAGTTCCTGTTACTTAACACTACCTACATCCACCTTTCATCCCCATCCATAACTCTGTCCAGCCTCCTTTTAAAACTCCCTATTAACTTCGCTGATTGAAATGGTTGAAGTTAAAGAAAGGAAGGAAGCAAAAGGCTCCAGATTGATTCCCTTTACCGATAACCAGGCGGAGAAAGATAAGGATACGAATCAATTCACACGGCACGTAAACGTAAAGCGTAAAAAGTAAACACGTAAAAGAAGTGGTTGGAGAGCACAGAAGTCTAAGACATGGAAAGTTTACAATCCACAATATATTTATACATTTGCGCCTCCTTGGTGTAGTGGTTAGCGCGCTATACGAATCCACGGGCCCTGGTTCGAATCCCGGTCAGGGCAGTCAGCGTGCAGCCCACGCAGCTGTTTATCCTTCCTTTCGGGGTTGATATATGGGTACCTGGGGAAGCCTGGGGAAGGCAACTGTGGTAACCCAGATGTCACACTAACCCTGTTGTCCCGGGAGTAATGGGTCCTCACCTCACCACAGGCTCAAGGACTAAGGCGACGGAGATGAGCACCGAGGCAACGCGTAGCTTAGCGTATATCGAGCCAATGGGGAGCTTTAAATGGAGGCTGGATAAATTCATGGATGGGGATGAAAGGTGGATGTAGGTAGTGTTAAGTAACAGGAACTACCACGTGTAGGTCTCACGGCCTCTTGTAGCATCCTTATTACCTCCGCCAACGAAGTTGGAGGGGTTATGTTTTCACCCCGACTGTCGTCTGTCTGTCTGTCTGTCTGTCTGTCTGTCTGTCTGTTTTGTTAGTGTACAGGATTTCTCGAAAAGTTACGAATAGATTTGGACCAAACTCGGTATACCAAGTCTATTTGGTATAAGGAAGAACTGATTTATTTTTGGGATGAAATCTATTGACAAGTGTTGCCATGGCAACCAATTGATGAAATATCGGTCGGAGGTATGCGCTCATACTGAGTGCATATATATATATATATTATATATATATATCGATATTATATATATATATATATATATATAATATATATGATATATATATATATATGTATATATATATATATTGTATATGTGTATATATATATATATATATATATATATATATATATATATATATTATATATATTTTATATTATTATATATATATCTTATTATATATATTTATATTTTTTTACTTCTTTTTATTTTTATATTCGGGCGGAGGTATGCGCTCTGCTGAGTGCCCCCCCCCCCCCTAGTTTTCTTATGTTCTTATGTTCTTATGTATGCTTCCATCTTTAGCAATACATTATAAAAGAGAAGAGACTCTGATTACCGCGGGTCTCCTCGTGATATCAGCCGATGCTCGCCTCGTCATGCACAGCCGCGGGGCATCCAAGAATAGGACAACACGCACTCAGGCAGGTATGACGCACGCGCGCGCAACACACACACACACACACACACACAGCGCACACACACAGGCGCGCGCACACACACACACACACACCACAACACACACACACACCACACACACACACACCCCACACACACACACACACACACAACACACACACACACACACGACACACACAGACACCACGCACACACACACAAACAAACCACGCACACAACACAGCACACACACCATTATGATATTTTCGCAACGCATTTACCCGTTTTTCTACTGGTGGGGGAGAAGAGAGAGAGGAGAGAGAGAGTAGAGAGAGAGAGAGAGAGACGGCTGAGAGAGGAGGAGAGAGAGAGAGAGAGAGAGAGAGAGAGAGAGAGAAGAAGAGAGAGTGAGAGGAGAGGGGAGAGAGAGGAGAGAGAAGAGAAGAGAGAGAGAGAGACGAGAGAGGAGAGAGAGAGAGAGAGAGAGAAAAAGAGAGAGAGAGACGAGAGAGAGAGAGAGACGAGATGAGCAGAAGAGGAGAGACCGAGAGAAGAGAGAGAGAGAAAGAGAGAGACACGATATGAGATAGAGAGAGAGAGCAGTAAGAGAACTACTGATAGACGAGAGAGAAGACACGAGAAAAAGCGAAGAGAGAGAGAGAGAGAGAGAGAGAGAGAGAGAGAGAGAGAGAGAGAGAGAGAGAGAGAGAGAGAGAGAGACAGAGAGAGAGAGAGAGCCAGAGAAGCACGCAAGCAGGCAGGCAGGCAGGGATACAGAGAGCCGCAACACCTGCTGGGCTTCCCCTGGACAGGTGAGAAGTGAGGCAAGCATTAGCTGCGCCGGGCCCAAGCAACCCTAAAGCCTCGCAACCCACCATCCTGACCCACTAACCCACCTTCACCCACTAACCCACCTTCACCCGCCTCACCCAAGCTCTCTTGTCACCCTTCGCTGCAGCCATGGCCATCCTAACCCACCTTACACCCGTTCTAACCCACCGTGCACCCGTCCTAACCCACCGTGCACCCGTCCTAACCCACCTTCATCCGTCCTAACCCTACGTGCACCATCCTAGCCCACCCTGCACCCGTCCTAACCCAACCTGCACCGTCCTAACCCACCTGCACCGTCCTAACCCACCCTGCACCCGTCCTAACCCACCCTGCACCCGTCCTAACCCACCCTGCACCTGTCCTAACCCACCCTGCACCCGTCCTAACCCACCTGCACCCGTCCTAACCCACCTGCACCCGTCCTAACCCACCCAGCACCCGTCCAACCCACCCTGCACTCGTCCTAACCCACCCTGCACCCGTCCTAACCCACCCAGCACCCGTCCTAACCCACCCTGCACCCGTCCTAACCCACCCTGCACCCGTCTTAACCCACCTGACCGTCGTAACCCACCCTGCACCGTCCTACCAGCTGCACCCGTCTAACCCACCCTGCACCCGTCCTAACCCACCCTGCACCCGTCCTAACCCACCCTGCACCCGTCCTAACCCATCCTGCACCCGTCCTAACCCACCCTGCACCCGTCCTAACCCACCCTGTACCCGTCCTAACCCACCTCGCAACCCGGCCTCACCCAAACACTCCTGTCACCCCTAAGTTCGCTGCAGCCATGGCCCCTTTCACCTCTTCGCCCCGGCCCACTCTGCCGCTGCTGCACGGTGAGAAGAGGTATTGATCCCAACCAAGGGGCGCGGGGAGGTAATTGACTGACATATTATAGAGCCAGAATAATAACTGCTCCTCGGGGTTACGAGCGGTGTTATTTGGTTGCACTTCAGCCGCTGTAATATTCTTCATCATCTTCTTTTCCTCACCGAAACCCAGTTGTCTGTGAGCACTGACAGCAGACCTTTTTCTGTCTCCTCTTACTGTCTCTATTATCATTCTCAATCCAAAGCTGGCTGTTGCGTATATGTGCGCAATGACATCACTTGCTCTCGTGCCCACGGCCTTGAATCTTCCGAATTTTCTATCATCTGGCTTCGACTTCAATGTCACTCTCTTACTAAATTTATCTGTGCTGTATATTTCTCACCTAACTCCTCTGACTATGTAAAAATGTTCGACTATTTAACTAAAAAGTGGAGCACATCTCATCTCTTTTTCCTTTAGAAGAAATTTTCATTCTTGGGGACTTCAATGTTCACCACCAGCTTTGGCTATCATCTTCTTTCACTGACCAACCTGGTGAACAAGCCTACAACTTTTCTATCCTCCAAGACCTAGAGCAGATGGTGCAGCACCCTACCCGTATTCCTGACCGCCTTGGAGACACGCCCAACATTCTTGATCTTTTCCTAACTACTAACCCTTCTGCTTACTCGGTGAAACTATTCTCTCCGTTGGGTTCCTCCGATCACAATCTTATTTCTGTAACCTGTCCTATCGCTCCGGTGCCGCCTCGGGACCCACTTAAACGGAGGTGCTTCTGGCACATCAACTCAGCTAAGTGGAAACACCTAAGGCAGTACTACTCTGATTTTCCATGGAATGATTACTGCTTCCATGTCAAAGACCCATCTCTTTGTGCAGAGCGCATAACTGAGGTCATAGTCTCTGGCATGGAGGCGTACATTCCACACACTTTCTCTAATCCTAAAGCCCGTCAACCTTGGTTTAACTCTGCTTGTTCTCATGCTGTCCGAGATAGAGAGGTGGCTCACAAACGGTACCGTAAGCATCCATTTCCTGAAACTCATGCCCTTTATATTTCTGCCCGTAATCATGCCAAATCTTTACTTCAATTTACCAAAAACTCTTTCATTCATAGAAAATGTCAAAATCTTTCTGAATCAAATTCCTCTCGTGACTTCTGGCATCTAGCTAATAACATCTCTAACAATTTTTCTTCTGCATTTGTCCCGCCTATGCTTCACCCAGATGGCTCAACAGCTGTCTCATCTATTTATAAAGCTGAACTCTTCGCTCAAACCTTTGCTAAAAATTCCACTCTGGTTGATGAAGGGCTTGTTCCTCCTTCTCCTCCACCCTCTGACTATATTATACCTGTCATTAAGATCCTTCATAATGATGTTTTCTTTGCTCTATCTGGCCTAGATCCTCGGAAGGCTTACGGTCCTGACGGAGTCCCTCCTATTGTTCTCAAAAACTGTGCTTCTGTGCTTGCACCCTGCCTGATCAAACTTTTCCGTCTTTGTCTATCTACTTCCACCTTTCCTGCTTGCTGGAAGTTTGCTCACATCCAACCTGTTCCTAAGAAGGGTGACCGTTCTAATCCTTCAAACTACCGTCCTATAGCTTTGACTTCCTGCCTTTCTAAAGTTTTTGAATCTATACTTAATTAGAAGATTCTTAAGCATCTATCTGCTCACAATCTTCTATCTGATCGTCAGTACGGTTTCCGTAAAGGGCGATCTACTGGCGATCTTCTACCTTTCCTAATTGAATCTTGGTCATCCTCCTTTAGGGGTTTCGGTGAAACTTTTGCTGTTGCCCTTGACATATCAAAAGCTTTTGATAGAGTCTGGCACAAATCTTTAATTTCCAAACTACCCTCATTCGGTTCCTATCCTTCTCTCTGTACCTTCATCTTAAGTTTCCTTTCAAACCGTTCTATTGCAGCTACTGTAGACGGACATTGTTCTTCTCCTAAATCTATCATTAGTGGTATTCCCCAGGGTTCTGTCCTATCACCTACTCTCTTTCTATTATTCATTAATGATCTTCTAAGTCTAACTCAAAGCCCTATCCACTCCTACGCTGATGATTCTATCCTGTATTTTTCAACGTCGTTTACTAGACGTCCAACTCAACAGGAACTCAGTGATTCACGGAGAGATGCCATCGAGCGCCTAACTTCTGATCTTTCTATAATTTCTGATTGGGGCAAAGCAAACCTTGTTTTGTTCAATGCCTCAAAAACCCAATTTCTTCACCTATCTACTCTACAAAACCTACCAGATAACTATCTCCTCTTCTTCAATCACACTCAACTGTCTCCTTCTTCTACAATGAACATTCTAGGACTATCCTTTACTAAAAATCTGAACTGGAAATCTCACATCTCATCTCTTGCTAAAACAACTTCTAAGAAGTTAGGTGTCCTGTGGCGTCTGCGTCCTTTTTTTTCTCCCTCCCAATTGCTTGCTCTCTACAGAGGCCTTATCCGCCCATGTATGGAGTATGTCTTACATGTTTGGGGAGGATCCACTCATACAGCTCTCCTAAACAGGGTTGAGTCAAAAGCTTTTCGTCTCATCAACTCCCCTCCTCTGACCGACTGTCTTCAATCTTTAAATCACCGACGCAATGTTGCTTCTCTTGCTCTCTTCTATCGTTATTTTCATGCTCACTGCTCTTCTGAACTTGCTAACTGCATGCCTTCCCCCCTCCTTCGGCCTCGCTGTACAAGACTTTCTACTCATTCTCATCCCTATTCTCTCCATCTTCCTAATGCAAGAGTTAATCAGTTTCTTTACTCTTTCATCCCTTTCACTGGTAAGCTCTGGAACTCTCTTCCTGTTTCTATTTTTCCACTTTCCTATGACTTAAATCTTTTCAAAAGAAGAGTAACAAGACACCTCCAGAACTAAACTGGCTCACCCCTCTTTTTTAATTTTTTTCTCTTACTGTCTTCCTTATAGGGACTGGCAACTAAGCGGGCTTTCTGTTACCCATTTTTGTTGTGCCCTTGGCCAGTCCTTTGTGATGTAAAAAAAAAAAAAAATACCATCTGGACCGATCTCTACACAAGAGCGATACCAGACCATAACATAAACCTATACTGGCCTCTTGTAGCTTCCTTATTTTCTTATGTTCTTATACTTAACAAGAAGTTGTGAGGTGCCACTATACCAGCCCACGAAGCTGTGAGGTGCCACTATACCTAAGAAGACGCTGTGAAGTGCCACTATACCTAAGAAGAAGCTGTGAGGTGCTACTATACCAGCCCACGAAGCTGTGAGGTGCCACTATACCAGCCCACGAAGCTGTGAGGTGCCACAATACCAGCCCACGAAGCTGTGAGGTGCCACTCTACCAGCCCACGAAGCTGTGTGCCACTATACCAGCCCACGAAGCTGTGAGGTGCCACTATACCAGCCCACGAAGCTAGTGTGCCACTATACCAGCCCATGAAGCTGTAAGGTGCCACTATACCAGCCCACGAAGCTGTGTGCCACTATACCACTATACTCAGTTGACCTGAGGTCTCCAAGGAGTGCGGTTGTATTGGTTGAACTCTCGAGATTAGAATGGCTACGTCTTCGAAGGAGAGTGTTTTGGTGGAGGCGGAGAGAGAAGTGGTGTTGTGTGCTTCTGTTGTGGTGGAGAGTGTTAGTGTGGTAGGAGTGAAGGAGGCTGAGGTGAAAACTAGTGTGGTAGAGGGAGGGAGAAGGGTCGAGGGAGAGTGCAGTGAAGGGTGTGGAGTGGCGCTTAAGCCTATTCTGGAGGCGATCGAAGACCTGAAAAGGAGCTTTGCAAGTGAAGTGAACGATGTGAAAAGCGTGGTGAAGAAGCAGGAAATAGAGATACGTTCTTTTAAGTGTGGAGGTGAAGGTCCAAGTGGAGTGAGTGGAGAGGCACATGCGAGGGATGTACCTGGAGGGGTACCATAGCGAGATGTGACTCGGGCGACTACTAAGGTTCCTAGTAAGTCACCAGGGATTGGTGTTTGGAAGGTAGTTGATCATGGAGCCCGCCCGCAGGAGATAAAGGTAAACAATGACCCTGTTGTGTGCACGAACCCATTTCAGGTACTCTCGGGGCTGCAAGAGGAAGATACGGAGGTAAGGAAGGTAGACGATACATCAATACCCGAAGGTAAAATCTTTGTTGTTGGTGACAGTCAGGTTAGGCATCTCGACAGCAGGTTCTGTGACAGAGAAGGGATGCGCATGAAGTCGGTGAGTTACCCAGGGAAGGGGATAGGTTATGTTAGTGACAAGATAGTTGAGTGCATGGCGGACCAAGGGAAAAAGCCCATCGTCTGCCTGAGTGCTGGGGGAAATGATGTTAAGTGTGTAACAAGTGAGGAATTGCTACGGCGGTTCAAGGAAGCAGTAGGTAAAGTTAGGGACAGGGGTGGGCTCCTTGTGGTGTGTGGTGTCCTTCCAAGACGCTTTGTTGACGACTTGTGGTACTCCAGGGCTATTGCTTTGAATTGCCGGCTGGCACTTCATTGCAAAGACAATGGTTGGGCCTTTGTCGACAGCTGGGACCTCTTTTTCGGGCATAACCACCTCTACCGCAGGGACGGGGTGCACTTTTCGAGGAAAGGAGTTCAGATCTTGTCTGAATCCCTTGAAAGGGAGGTAGATGCACTGCAGGCTTTTTTAAGATAGAGAACCGGGGATTAGACACTGGGGACGGGGTAAAGGAAACTTGCAACACTAGGAGGAGTTTCAGAAGGCAGGGAACTAAAGTGATTCGTAAGAAGAGAGAGAGGAGGGGTTTAGTTAAAGATAAAGGGAAAATGGACAAAAATAAAAGAAGTTGCTTGAAGGTCTACTATACAAACTGTAGGAGTATTTAAAAAAAGATAGATTTCCTGAGAGGAATAAATAGTGTAGAGGATTTTGATATAAGAGCATTAACAGAAACATGGTTGGATATGTCAGGAAAGGTATTTGATCCGGAAGTCGAGATAGCTGGGTATAAGTTATTTCACAAGGACAGAGTAGGCAGACGAGGTGGAGGAGTTGCCCTTTATGCAAGAGATACATTGCAGTGTTGTGTTAATAATGTTATAAAAACAGATGACAGACTAGAGTCTATATGGGTAGAGGTAACGGAGGGAACTGAGAAAATGGTTTTGGGTGTAGTGTATAGGCTTCCAAACTTATGTAAAGAGGATTCAGCTCCTATATGGGAAGAAATAAACAAGGCCTGCAGATATAATCGACTATGCGTGGTGGGAGATTTTAATCTTAGGAATATAGACTGTGATTTAATAATAGGTGACAGCGACGCAGATGAATTGTTAAATATAATCCAGGATAACTTCCTAAATCAAGCAATCAAGGAGCCTACTAGAGGAGATAATATTATAAATCTATTGCTGACAAATAGAAACGATTTAGTTACAGATGTGGAGGTCGGTGGAAAGTTAGATAATAGCGACCATTATGAGATCAGATTTAGCTTAAAATGGGAAGTTGGAAAATTAATTGGCAATAAACATAGAATACCTAATTTCAGAAAGGCCAATTATGCAGGATTAAGAAGACACCTGGAGGTTATTAATAAGAGGTGTGGGATGGAGGGGAAGAATGTTTCCCAGGGTAAGGGCAGGGCGTTGACAGCTGGAAAAGCCAATTATGAAGGATTAGGAAGGCACCTGGAGGTAATTAGATCGGTTAGATATGGAACTGAGGTCGGGGCTGAGGAGGTAATTAGAGCGGTTAGACATGGAAGTGAGGTCGGGGCTGAGAAGGTAATTAGAGCGGTTAGATATGGAAGTGAGGTCGGGGCTGAGGAGGAGTATACCTCATTTGTAAGGAATATAATTGACGGACAGAAAAGAAATATTCCTTATAGGGAAATAAGGTCCAGAAAGAGTGATCCAAAATGGATGACCACTAATTTAAAACACAACATTGGAGTAAAAAGAAACATTTATTTAAGGTTTAAGGCAGGATTGGTAAACAAAGAACAGTATAACGTGATGGCAAGGAGAGTGAAGAAATTAACTCGAGTTGCTAAGAACAATTATGAGATTAAAGTAGCAGGACAGGCGAAAAGTGACCCAAAGGGGTTCTATCAGGTATATAAAACCAAGACAAGGGAATTACTTGGGCCGTTAAGGTCAGGACAGGGTGAGGTCTTAAATACGGATGAGGATATGTGTAAAAGTCTAAATGATTATTTCTTAAGTGTTTTTACGGAGGAGGACACACAGACGATACCTGACAGTGAACAGATGTTCAAAGGAAGCGATGAGGAGAAACTCAAAAGATATTGTGATAACTAGGGAAATGGTGGAAGAGGGTATAGATAAAATGAAGAATTTGAAATCGCCAGGACCAGATGAAATGTATCCCAGGATATTAAAGGAATGCAAAAAGGTTGTTAGTGAGTCGTTAGTGCACATTTTTAGGAAATCGGTTGAGATAGGCGATAGGAATAGGTGCCATTATTGTGGAGGAAAGGAAATGTTGTTCCCATATTTAAGAAGGGAGACAGAGGACAAAAGTCAAATTATCGACCCGTAAATCTAACGTCAGTGGTGAGTAAATTATTGGAATCTATTATTGCAAAAAACATTAGAGAGCACTTAGATAAACATAGTTTGATCAAGGATTCACAACATGGATTCACAAAGGGTAGGTCATGTCTCACCAATTTATTGAGTTTTTTATTTGAAAGTTTATGAGTTGGCAGATAATGATAAGGATTATGATATAATATATCTGGACTTTATTAAGGCATTTGACAAAGTACCACACGAGCGACTCTTAAATAAGGTTAAGGCTCATGGAATAGATGGGAAGGTTCTTCATTGGATCAGAGCTTGGCTAAGTAATAGGCAACAAAGGATTACAATTAATGGTTCTAAATCTGAATTTAGAACTGGTGACAAGTGAAGTTCCACAAGGGTCTGTTTTGGGTCCATTACTATTTTTGATTTACATCAACGACTTGGATAGTGGGATTAGGAGTGATATCAGCAGGTTTGCTGATGATACTAAGGTATGTAGGATTATTGGATCACAGTCTGATGTAAACATATTGCAGGAAGACTTAGATAAACTTAACGAGTGTGCAGTCAGATGGCAGATGGAATTTAATATTGATAAGTGCAGCGTTATGAATGTTGGTAGAAAAAACCCTGGTAATAGATACACCATAAGCAATGTATCGCTGAAAAGATCAGAAGGTGAAAAAGATCTTGGAGTGAGGGTGAGCCCAGACCTCCGACCTAGGAAACAATGTATTGAGGCCAGAAATAGAGCTAATAGAGTATTAGGATTCATTACCAGAAGTGTTAAAAGTAGAAGTGCGGTTATTCTAAAGCTTTATCTGGCTCTAGTCAGGCCTCACCTAGACTATGCGGTTCAGTTTTGGTCTCCATATTAGAGGATGGATATAGCCTTGTTAGAAACAGTGCAGAGAAGGATGATCAAAATGATACAAGGGATGCGTAACTTTAGTTATGAGAAGAGATTGAAGTTATTAAAATTACACTCACTCGAGAGACGCAGAGTAAGGGGCGATCTGATAGAAGTTTTTCAGTGGATAAAGGGATTTAATAAAGGAGAGGTAGGAAAAGTTCTTACGACTTTTAACCAGGGTAGAACAAGAAGTAACGGATTCAAGCTGGAAAAGCGTAGATTTAGAAAGGAAATAGGGAAAAACTGGTTCACAATTAGGGTGGTGAATGAATGGAATGGTCTCAGTAGACAAGTAGTTAGAGCTGAGTAATTAGGGAGCTTTAAAGAAGGGCTGGATAGGTTCATGGATGGGGATGAAAGGTGGATGTAGGTAGTGTTAGGTGACAGGAATTACCACGTGTAGACCTCGCGGCCTCTTGTAGCTTCCTTATTTTCTTATGTTCTTATGTTCTTATACCAACCCACGAAGCTGTGAGGTGCCACTATACCAGCCCACGCCTGTTAGACACCTCACCTGTGTATATATATAGTGCCTCGCCACACCGGTACACCACCTCACCTCATCACCACTGCCTTGCGATGTTACTATAGTGCCTCTACTCATCACCACTGCCTTGTGATGTTACTAAAGTGCCTCACCACCTCATCACCACTGCCTCACCATGTATGTCACCACAGTACCTCGCCACACCAATAATTACCTCACCACACCAACAAAGTAACTCAGTCTCACCCTATCAATAATCTTATACACAAATACAGTGCTGCACCAGGCTTATAATGTATGTACTTTAAACTTTGTCTTCAACTTTGCTATTCTATTACCTCTAACACGTAGAAAGTATAGTGGTAGAAAGTAGGCACACAGGCAGCCTCGTTTGACCCAGTAGGGCTGTTGCAGTCTGTTCTTCCTTATTTTCCTTTATATATTCCTTATAATATACCTCATTCCTTTGTATATTTCTTATGACACCTCATACCATATACTACATAATATACCTCATATACCATATATAATATACTTCATTCCTTTGTATAGTCCCTATAATATACCTCATTCCTTTGTATACCTCACCATTCCACTTCAAAGACCCGTCACACCAGCGCACTATCTCACCACACCATTAGTCTCACCACACCACTACAAGGTCTCACTACACCAAAAAACTGCCTCACCATTCCAGTCCAGAGCTGTCAAATTTAGTAAAGTGCCTTATTGTAAGTATCTCACAACACCCTAGTAGTACTGCACCACACCGTCACGCCACACCATACACCACACACCGTACTTTAACACTATAACACACTATACTATAATCTAATATACTATAGGAGTAGCCGTTGTGTGTGTGTGTTGTGTGTGTGTGTGTGTGTGTGTCCTGTGTTGTGTGCTTGTGTGTGTGTGTTGTGTGTGCTGGTTGTGTGTGTGTGTGCTGTGTGTGTTTGCTCGTGTGTAGTGTCGTCTAGTGTGCACTGTTGTCGTGTGTCTGTGATGTGTGTGTTGTGTGTTGTGTGGTGTGTAGTGGTGTGTGTGTGGAGTGTGTGCATGCCTGTTGTTGAGTGTTGTGTGTATGTGTGTGTGTGTGCGTGTGTGTGTGTGTGTGTGTGTGGTGTCGTGGGTGTGTGGTGTGGTGGTGTGGTGTGTGTGTGTGTGTGTGTGTGTGTGGTAGCCGATGTAAATTCATTTGATGAGATTAGGCCCAAAAAACTCGCAAATAAATGTAGTTTGGTAAGCAGCTTGGATCCAATGTCATTGAATCATTGTGAAGGGGATTTTGGCTTAAAATCATTTAGGAGTATTAGATTACAGGAAAAACTCTGCGGTCACGTCTTGCCGCATTCCACAAAATCAGTAGACTCATGGACGTTTGTGTGCGTGTGTGAGTGTGTGACTGGGTGTGTGTTGGAATCACACGGAACACAAAGGGTTGGAATCACACGGAACGTGGTCTACCCCGAAGCACTTTGACCAGTGACCAACGACAGCAACAACGCGATTGGAGTTTGCAATCACATGTTGTCTAATATATACTACTACTACAAACATCAACACATGGGTCCAAAGGGCCCACAAACACTTGTTATATACTATAACACAACACACCGCACTAAAACTATAACTGGCACAACTATATATATATATATAACTTATAGCGCACCATAACTGGCTACCATACTCTTATTCTCATACAACACCACATAGATTGATACATAGATAGATATATTTATTGACCACAGAATCACATGCTATTTATCACATATCACCAAAATAACAAAACACATACAAAAACAAAAAATTCCTAAACACTATATGGTCCAATATAAATACTCAAAACATACAAAGCTTGAACATGAAATATCCAACACAATAAACAATGGGAAATATAAGGGGAGGCGGTAGCAGAGCGATGCTACAGAGTGGTTAGCGTCTCCGAGTAGCGTTCTCGGTGTCCCGAGCTCGATTTCCGATGAGAACCAAAATCTTTCTGCACCGTCGAGTGGCCTAAGAACACCAACATGCTGCCCATTAACTCTAGCTTCAATTGCGAGTGCATCGGAGGACACAGGGTGGCGGCATCTAATATATAATATACTATAGGAGTAGCCGTGTGTCTGTCTGTCTGTCTGTCTGTCTGTCTGTCTGTCTGTCTGTTTTGGGTAGCCGAAACTGTAAATTCAATTTTGATGACAGTAGGCTCAAAATATCGCAAATAAATCATAGGTGGTAAGCGGCTTGGTCCCATGTCGATTAAATATTTTGAAGGGAGGTTTTGGGCTAAAAACACTTTAGGAGTATTAGATTACAGGAAAAACTCTGCGGTTACGTCTTGCCGCACTCCACAAACTCAGTAGACTCATGGACGTTTGTGTGCGTGTGTGAACTGTGAGTGTGTGTGTGTTGGAATCACACGGAACGTGCTCTACCCCGAGGCACTTTGACCAGTGACCAACGACAGCAACAACACGATTGGAGTTTGCAATCACATGTTGTCTAATATATATTACTACTACAAACATCAATACATGGGTCCGAAAGGCCCACAAGCACTTGTCTAATATACTATAGGAGTAGCCGTGTGTGTGTGTGTGTCTATTTTGGGTAGCCGAAACTGTAAATTCTATTTTGATGCGAGTAGGCTCATGAAATCGCAATTAAATCGTAGGTGGTAAGCGCTTGGTACCATGTCGATGAATAATTTAAAAGGGGGGTTAGGCTAAAAAACATTTTAGGATATTAGAATTACGGAAAAAACCTGTGGTAACGTCTTGCCGCATTCACAAAATCAGAGGACTCAGGACGTTTGGCGTGGTGTGTGTTGGAATCACACGGAAAACCCCAAAGGGTTGGAATCACAGGAACGTGGTCACCCCGAGGCACTGTAACCAGCACCAACGACAGCAACAACCGATGAGTTTGCAATCACATGGGGGCTAAAGACGATACTACTACAAAAACAATACATGGGTCCGAAGGGGCCCCAAAACCCCTGTGAGGTCTTAAACAGGCGCCTAAACAATCCTGCCTGCCCCACCACGGGGGGGGGCCAACCACACACCCCTCATGTGAACCTCCAGAAGTCTACCATCCAGTCTTAGAAGCCCACTCCCTAAGGCCCTATAGGCCCTGATTGTAAAAAACAAAAATTAAAAAAATACAAATATATAAAATATAGGTTCAAAATTTCATGGATAACATGATATACCAGCTGGATGCCCACCGAATATTACCCAGATATCCGGAGTACCACCCAGCAACACCGGACTACAACCCCCACCCGCCCACACCAGACACCGCCCCCCGGGCCACCACACGGCCCGAAACCCCAAGGCACAACGGCCCCAGAACACCCCCAAACCAGGCAAGGCACAAGGGCCCCAGAACCCCGCCACCAGGCAAGGCACAACGGCCCCAGAAAAACCGCACCAGGCAAGCACAAGGGCCCCAGAACACCCCCACCAGGCAAGGCACAACGGCCCCAGAACACCGCCCCAGGCAAGGCACAACGGCCCAAAACACCGTCACCAGGCAAGGCACAACGGCCCCAAAACACCGCCACCAGGCAAAGGCACAACGGCCCCCAGAACACCCCCAAACCAGCAAGGCACAAGGCCCCAAAACTCCGCCACCAGGCAAGGCACAACGGGCCCCAAACACCGCCACCATGAAAGGGAAAACAAGGCCCCCCCCAAAAACTCCCGCCAACCAGGCCAAGGCACAACGGCCCAGAACACCGCCACCATGCAAGCACAACGGCCCCAGAAACACAGCCACCAGGCAAGGCCAACGGCCCCAGAACACCCCACCAGGCAAGGAAACAACGGCCCCAGAACACAGCCACCAGGCAAGGCACAACGGCCCAGAACACAGCCACCAGGCAAGCACAACGGCCCCAGAACACCGCCCCCCAGGCAAGGCACAACGGCCCCAGAACACGCCACCGGGCCCAAGGCACAACGGCCCCAGAACACCGCCACCAAGGCAGGCACAACGGCCCCAGAACACCGCCACCAGGCAAGGCACACCGGCCCCAAAACCCACAGCCACCAGGCAAGGCACAACGACCCCGAACACCGCACCAGGCAAGGCACAACGGCCCCAGAACACCGCCACCAGGCAAGGCACAACGGCCCCAGAACACCGCCACCAGGCAAGCACAACGGCCCCAGAACACAGCCACCAGGCAAGGCACAACGTCCACAGAACACCGCCACTTCTCTTGGCACAACGGCCCAAAAGCACCTCCACCACCAGGCAAGGGACAAAGGGGCCCCAAAAACACCGCCACAGGCAAAGGCACAACGGCCCCAGAACACCGCCACCAGGCAAGGCACAACGCCACAGAACACCGC
>JACEEZ010008303.1:209420-214420 GCA_016584305.1 Chionoecetes opilio | reverse complement strand
TCCTCCTCCTCCTCCTCCTCTTCCTCCTCAACACCGTCTCCCTCTGCCTCCTCCTCCTCCTCCTCCTCCTGTAATTCCTTCATAATGAGGACCACACTCCACTCACGCATCAATCCACACCACCACCCACACAATCCCGAGGCGTCACCACCAAGTCTCCACTTCACCCTCGCTCTGCTGCCCTACCTTCCACATGCCACCCTTGCCTTCCACATGCCACCCTTACCTTCCACATTCCACCCTTGCCTTCCACATGCCACCCTTGCCTTCCACATGCCACCCTTACATTCCACATTCCACCCTTGCCTTCCACATGCCACCCTTGCCTTCCACATGCCACCCTTGCCTTCCACATGCCACCCTTGCCTTCCACATGCCACCCTTACCTTCCAAATGCCACCCTTGCCTTCCACATGCCACCGTTGCCTTCCAAATGCCACCCTTGCCTTCCACATGCCACCCTTTCCTTCCAAATGCCACCCTTGCCTTCCAAATGCCCCCCTTGCCTTCCACATGCCACCCTTGCCTTCAATGCACCCTTGCCTTCCAAATGCCACCCTTGCCTTCCACATACCACCGTTGCCTTCCACATGCCACCCTTGCCTTCCACATGCCACCCTTGCCTTCCACATGCCACCCTTGCCTTCCACATGCCACCCTTGCCTTCCACATGCCACCCTTTCCCTTTCCCACATGCCCCCCTTGCCTTCCCATGCCACCCTTGCCTTCCACATGCCACCCTTGCCTTCCACATGCCACCGTTGCCTTCCACATGCCACCCTTGCCTTCCACATGCCACCCTTGCCTTCCAAATGCCACCCTTGCCTTCCACATGCCACCCTTGCCTTCCACATGCCACCCTTGCCTTCCACATGCCACCCTTGCCTTCCACATGCCACCGTTGCCTTCCACATGCCACCGTTGTCCCGATGTCTTCTCTTTCTCCCTTGCTTCACGTCTTCTCTCTCTTTCTCCCTTGCCTGACATCTCTTTCTCCCTTGTCTGACGTCTCTTTCTCCCTTGTCTGACTTCTCTTTCTCCCTTGCCTGACGTCTTATCTCGTTTTCCTTTACCTGACGTCTTACTTTTCTCCCCTAATGTCTTCTCTTATCCCCTACCTGAAGTTCTCTCCCTTATCCCTACTCTTTCTCTCTTCACTAACGCTCTTCCGTTATATCTTACGTCCTGCTTTAAGACACTCCCTTCCTAATCTTGTCCTCCTCTTAGTCTCCATCTTCTACCTTAGTCTCCATCTTCTACCTTAGTCTCCATCTTCTACCTTAGTCTCCATCTTCTACCTTAGTCTCCATCTTCTATCTTAGTCTCCATCTTCTATCTTAGTCTCCATCTTCTACCTTAGTCTCCATCTTCTACATTAGTCTCCATCTTCTACCTTAGTCTCCATCTTCTACCTTAGTCTCCACATTCTACCTTAGTCTCCATCTTCAACCTTAGTCTCCATCTTCTACCTTAGTCTCCATCTTCTACCTTAGTCTCCATCTTCTACCTTAGTCTCCATCTTCTATCTTAGTCTCCATCTTCTACCTTAGTCTCCATCTTCTATCTTAGTCTCCATCTTCTACCTTAGTCTCCATCCTATACCTTAGTCTCCATCTTCTACCTTAGTCTCCATCTTCTACCTTAGTCTCTATCTTCTACCTTAGTCTTCATCTTCTACCTTAGTCTCCATCTTCTACCTTAGTCTCCATCTTCTACCTTAGTCTCCATCTTCGACCTATTTCCAGCTCCGTATTTCCTCTTCCCTCCGACTTCCCTTCACTGTAAACACTCTTCCCTCCTCATAATAATCTTCTGATGGTATTTACTACTCAATGACTGACTTTTTTTTTTCTCTCTCTCTCCTCTCTCTCTCTCTCTCTCTCTCTCTCTCTCTCTCTCTCTCTCTCTCTCTCTCTCTCTCTCTCTCTCTCTCTCTCTCTCTCTCTCTCTCTCTCTCCCCCCCCTCACTCAATATTCTCACCACGCCACCACTACCATTGTCCTTTCAAACACCACCACCACAATCATTACCCTCCGCCTCTTCCTCTTCCTCTTCCTCCTCCTCCTCCTCTCCTCCTCCTCCTCCTCCTCCTCCTCCTCCTCCTCCTCCTCTAAGATCCTAAAAGGATTTGATGTCATTAATCAAGAGAACCTATTCGAGCTTTCAACTCAAGTGACAACAAGAAATAATGGTTTAAAACTAAACGGTCAACGTTGCATCACCGATCTCCGTAAAAATTATTTCAATGTTAGAGTCGTTGATCGATGGAACAAGTTACCAGCAAATGTTGTCGGAGCCAGCACAATAACTACATTTAAAAACAGACTTGACGCGCACTGTAAAGTAAATGGGTATTGATAGTGCGAATTCATATATAGTCCCCCGTATCGATTAGTTGTAGTGGTAGTGGTAGTTGTAGTTAGTATTTTTCATATCCTATCATTCTGCACTATGAAACTTCCATGTTCCTATCCTCTTTAGGGACATGGTATCATTTTCCAACTGTTCTCATACAAGTAGTTGATAGTTAGTAGTATGTAGTGCAGCAGATACCCTCGTTATGGACCAATAGGTCTCCTGGTGTCTGTTATTCCTATGTAATCCTATGTAATCCTCCTCCTCAAACTGCCCTCATTCTCTGCCTCCACGCTGGGCAACAAGGTGCAGATCGCTAAAAGGATCACACAATTCGCACCAAGAGCAGCGCGGCCCAGCCCAGTAGAGTGATGGCGATTGCGATGCGCCTTGAGCCGGGCAACAGCTGGGTTGTGTTCATTTGCACAGCATACACTTCTAGTAGCGTGCTCGGCGGGTGTTCAAGGAGGTGGCATAGGACGTGTTATATCTTGCACACGCTGAGCGTAGCCTGGGATGGATGCGGGGCGGCAGTGCTAGCAACTCGTGTCAACAGAACAACCAACGACTCGTGTCAACAGAACAACCAACAACGACGACTCGTGTCAACAGAACAACCAACATCAACTCGTGTCAACAAAACAAACAACGACTCGTGTCAACAGATCAAACAACAACGACTCGTGTCAACAGAACAAACAACGACTCGTGTCAACAGAACAAACAACAACGACTCGTGTCAACAGAACAAACAACGACTCGTGTCAACAGAACAAACAACGACTCGTGTCAACAGAACAAACAACGACTCGTGTCAATAGATCAAACAACAATGACTCGTGTCAACAGAACAAGCAAAGACTCGTGTCAACAGAACAAACAACGACTCGTGTCAACAGAACAAACAACGACTTGTGTCAACAGAACAAACAACGACTCGTGTCAACAGAACAAACAACAACGACTCGTGTCAACAGAACAAACAACGACTCGTGTCAACAGAACAAACAACAACGACTCGTGTCAACAGAACAAACAACGACTCGTGTCAACAGAACAAACTTAAGAATCATTATCTGAAAAATAGCTAAAGAATGGTTCGGATACGTTTTTTTTTCCTATTTTGTGTATAATATATTGCTAAACACACTGCTGCAACAAGGGAGGACAATCATGAGTTATTGCCTTGCAAAAAAGCAATCTTAAGATCAAAATATACACTTACTACAGTTGGGGTTTTTCAGCTCGTCGCCAGGAACCCTCCAGGCGACACCGCGGCCACGCATTGTCTTCGGGCAATCACTGATGGACACTCACCTGCAAGGATAAAAAATACATCCATTATTGAGTGTTTATTTTGCCCAGATGTATATACTATATTTTATTTGCTTTAGTACTTCAGTTCATTCCCTCATATATGTATATTATGTTGCTGTTGTTGTTCCTGTATGTCTCCGGGTGAGAATACATTTTTTATTATTATTATTATTATTATTATTATTATTATTATTATTGTACAACAGGCGAAACATTTGGTGTGAGGTCCCATCGCGGCACAGAGGACCACCAGGCCACACGTCGAGGCAGATGTCGTCTTAGTTTCAACACTCGTTTACCATTCAGTCAAATGACGTAATTGCGAAACTTTGAGCTCCGCAATCACCACACCAGGGGGCACAGCAGACTCAAAGGCTAATGCAAGGAAGATGAGCACCGAGGCCACACGCATCGTAGCGTATGCTCCCATCTTTACCTGTACTAATACACAGTGAGCGTTATCATGCCGCCATAGGTGAGGATGGTGATCATATCAGAGCCACAGTAAACAAATAACCCATGATATAAGTATCCCTTCCATGGAATTACACCACAAATGACGTGAAATTTGTTATCATCTTATAGTATCATTGAAGAATTAGTGACGTGCTGAGTCCCATATTGGCCGCTCTTAAGACCAGCGCCAGGAGAACATGTCAACACGTAACCCCATGGGAGCCAGGGAGGGAGGGAGGGAGGTGCTTCATAATACTACATTGAGAGGAAAAGAAGGACCCACGGCATTCACAACTGGGCGCTGAATGAAGGCGCTGCGTTTATTCAGAATTACAAAGACAACATTTTCACGACCGCACCGGACCCTAGGATGTGTCAGGAAAGGGAGTGATGAAGTTAACAGGAGGCTGGAACCACGCCCTTATGAGGCAGAGATGGGTGAGGGAGGGAGGGGAACAAGAGGGTGTTGGAGAGAGAGGAAGGAGGAGGGAGGGGGGGAAAGGGGGATTGGAGAGAGAGGAGAATGAGGGATTCAGAAAGAACAATAGGGCGTGGAGAGAGAGGGGAAAAAGGAGGGTTTCTGAGGGAGGCAGGAGGAACAAGGGGGCATGCAGAGAGAGAGAGAGGGGGGAGGATTTCTGAGGACACTAGCGGGGTGGCTGTGTTGGCTGGCTCTTCATTAAGGGAAGGCAAGTAGGCTAGTAGCGGTGCTGGTCCCCAAAGGCACATTGTCTCCGCGACTCCCATGCGGCGACACCCACTTGTCGTTACTCCAACTTGTCAAAAGCTAAACACAACACCGCTGCTTCATTAGCGGTGCAGTAAGGTGTTCTAAAAGGAGGCTGGACAATTTCATGGATGGGGATGAAAG
>JACEEZ010008303.1:194420-204420 GCA_016584305.1 Chionoecetes opilio | reverse complement strand
CACATCTTTTTCTACTGCATAACTGATTTTGTTTATGTAGTATATAAGTGCGTCTCTCTCTCTCTCTCTCTCTCTCTCTCTCTCTCTCTCTCTCTCTCTCTCTCTCTCTCTCTCTCTCTCTCTCTCTCTCTCTCTCTCTCTCTCTCTCTCTCTCTCTCTCTCTCTCAAAAGAAAAAAAAGCAAGTTTATATGACTCCAACATACGTAGACATGTTTTTTTTAGACATATATATTTTTGCGTGTGTATGTGTGCACGTGCGTCCGTATATGAATACTCGAACGTAAATATGGAACAAAATTAACAACATGAAAACGCACGCACACACACGCACGCACGCACACACGCACACACACACACACACACAAACACACACACAAGGGAACTATCATATTCACGAACATATTAAACCGTCAAACTAACTTTTCCGCCTCTGAACACATTTTTCCATTTCGCTCAACCTAGAAATTGAATTGCAGATATATTTCAACACTTCTATCCCTACTAACCCATTTATTGCAGAGGAATAAACATGCGTGCTGGTGGTAGTGGTGATGGTGGTGGTGGTGATGGTGGTAGTGGTGGTGGTGGTGGTGGTAGTGGTGATGGTGGTGGTAGTATTGGTGGTGGTGGTGGTGGTGATTGTGGTGGTGGTTATGGTGGTAGTAGTGGTGGTGGTGGTAGTGGTGGTGGTGGTGGTGGTAGTGGTAATGGTAGCAGGTTTAGTTTAGTTTAGTTTATTGTCATACCTTTAGAAGTACATATATTTCATAATTATTTGCAAATGTGTTCTTAGGCATTAGTCCGCTAAGCAACAGCTCCATGGCGGACAGGAACAGTGTACACAATATTAGAAATATATGAAGGCCGGCAATAATTTACTAACAAATCAAAAGAAAATGTTAACTACCATAACAATTACCCAAGTTGATTGGTACAATTAAACACTAATCATGCTACTTAAAATACTAATGATGTGAAGGATATTCATATTAATCCCTAATGTTTTGATTTTGTTGATGGAAAAAATAATTCACAAGTAAGTATTTTTAAATGTATTAAAATTAGTAATACCTTTCAAATTATTTGGTAATAGTAGTGGCAGCGGTGGTGGTGGTAGTGGAAACGTATATAGCTGACTCTGATGTGCTATGTTGATGATGTAGTTATTTAATTATAAGGTGTTAAGCTCATCTATATAGCAGTGCAGTAACTACAAAGGAAGGTTAGGTTAGATTAGGTGAAGTGGTGAGTTGGTTAGGTTAGGTTAGGCTAGGTTAGATTAGGTGATGTGGTGAGGTGGTTAGGTTACGTAAGGTTACGTAAGGTTAGGTAAGGTTACGTAAGGTTATGTTAGGTTAGGTTAGATTAGGTTAGGTAAGGTTATGTTAGGTTAGGTTAAGTTAGATTAGGTGAGGTAGTGAGGTGGTTGTATAGGGATATATACATGGCAGACCTCGCATCTACCTGCCTCTACCCTGGAACATGGGCCTCAAACACTTGCTCAATCAATTTCCCGCACGTTGAACACACCTCACACAACACTGCACACCCACTATTGCGTTGGTCCTTATGTCGTATTTCTATTGCAAGAAAGACCATCACGTGTTGAATTATAGCTTATTTTTCCTCGCATGGCTGTAGCTAATCCATATCCAGGTCAATCATATCACTGTTGTATTCATGTTAACATTCACAGTGTTGTTGTATGGCAGAGTTGATGTTGTGTGCCTCCAGTATACGCACTGATTCACACACCCGGGACTAATATCACTCCCCTTCTATATATCCCCCTCCCCCTACGTTATACCATCACTCCCCTTCTATTATATATCCCCCTTCCCCCTAAGTTATACCATCACTCCCCTTCAGAGGTTGTTGGTTCAGACAGACTTACCGAACTCCTGAACTCTCATCGATCCACGCTGACATTTTAGCTGACCAGGTAGATGGCCTTGACGGGGAGAAACTTCAAAGTCATAATCGTCATTGGCGGATAGGCTTATACATTATATAACTGCAGTTTATATACATTGCTTATATTACATTATTTACATTGGCGGATATACCTTCCTCAGTGTTGTGTCATCACCCAAGACTACCTGAACGTTGCTATTCAGAGGCAAAGTTGTTAATGGCCCTGTCACACTTTAGCGTATCGTACTAGCGTATGAAAAATATCACTCATACGCTGGTATACGCTGGCAATACGGCGAGGCAGAATTATTTTTTAGACATGATAAAAAATTTGGGGCGTATTCCGACGTATGGTTTATACGCTATTATATAAATACTATATATACTATATATACTATAAATACTCCTTTTAAAGATCGCTATTCACTCCGCACTAACCACCTGACGACTGAGTCCATTCCAATATGACACTGGCTTTTTGAAACGCCAACTTAGAAGGTTTAATGTCGTGGTGCAATTTATATTGGTGCACTGCATCTTTATATATATAGCAAAATTTATGACATACTAACTGTAAATATAACTAAACCACAACTTAGATATCTTACAATTGGATTTTTACTCTTTTCCACCAGACATGACTGAATGTATAAGACTTGATCAATAATTCAAAGTACAGAGAGACGCCCTGCCACGATGGTTTACTGAACAGTCAGGCAACCCACCCGCGATGGACGGTCAGGTCTGCACTAAACCTAAATACACTACTAAACCTTCTAAGTAAACTAAACCGCTACTAAAACTTCTAAGTAAACTAAACCACTACTAAACCTTCTAAGTAAACTAAACCACTACTAAACCTTCTAAGTAAACTAAACCACTACTAAACCTTATAAGTAAACTAGACCACTACTAAACCTTCTAAGTAAACTAAACCGCTACTAAATCTTATAAGTAAACTAAACCACTACTAAACCTTATAAGTAAACTAAACCACTACTAAACCTTATAAGTAAACTAAACACCATTACTAAACCTTCTAAGTAAACTAAACCACTACTAAACCTTCTAAGTAAACTAAACCACTACTAAACCTTCTAAGTAAACTAAACCACTACTAAACCTTCTAAGTAAACTAAACCACTACTAAACCTTCTAAGTAAACTAAACCACTACTAAACCTTCTAAGTAAACTAAACCACTACTAAACCTTCTAAGTAAACTAAACCTAGACCTTCTAAGTAAACTAAACCACTACTAAACCTTCTAAGTTTGTGTTTTTAAAAGCCAGTGTCATAATGTGAGGACACTGCGGTACTTTACACACACAAAAAACTAAACAATCATTGATTCCATAATATAACTGCGAACTCGTATTATATAGATGCCCACACACACACACACACACACACACACACACACCCCACCCCACCCTACGCCCCACCCCAACCCCCACGGCTTTTCTGTCACTACCTCCGCTGTCTCTATTAATGACAGCGACCTGGGGTCTGCCTATGACGAGTGCGGGGCAAAGCCCTAGGGAATCCCGCACTCTAAATCAAGTGTTAGGGCCCCCTAGCCCAACTTTTTCTTATGGGGGTGGCCGGGGCAATGCAGAGGCGGCGCCTGCCCGTCGAATCACTCCTGGGATCAACCTGCGGAGGGTTCTTCGTGTGGGCTCGTGGAACGTTCTGAGCCTCTCAGACGATCATCGACTACCTCTCCTATCGGGCGAGCTCAGTAGGCTGAGGGTGGATATAGTGGGACTCTCTGAGACGAGGAGGCCTGGCAGTGGCGAAACTAGCAGTGGGGGTTACACCTACTACTGGTCCGGCATGAGCAATGGTCACCGTGAACGGGGAGTAGCTATAGGCATCTCCAGCAAACTGCAGCCGTCAGTTGTTGAGGTTACTCCGGTTGATGAGCGTATAATGCGGGTGAGGTTGAAACACACTCTGGGTTTCATGATTCTTGTTGCAGTGTACGCTCCTACCGAGATGCGTAAAACTGAAGAGGAGATGTTCTACGCCAAACTCGACTCTGTATTAGACCAGTGTCCTCCTCGGGACACACTCATTGTCTTGGGCGACTTCAATGCTACTACTGGCACTGGGAGAGATGGCTACGAATTATGTGTTGGTCCCCATGGCTCCGGTACCAGAAACACCAACAGTTCTCTGCTTCTGAACTTTGCAAGGTCCAGAAGGTTGAGAATTGCAGGTTCTTGGTATCAGAGACCAGAGCTGCACCGCTGGACATGGTATAGTAATGCCGGAGGGGTAGCTAAGGAGATCGACCACATCCTCGTTAGCACTCGTTGGAGGATCCTCCAGAACTGCAGGGTTTACCGGAGTGCTGAGTTCTTTGGAACAGATCACAGACTTGTTGTTGCTACACTTAAGCTTCATTTCAAGTCCAGAAGAATCTCAAGAGGTAACCCTACTGTGTTTAATCTTGAGAAACTGAAGGACTTGACATGTGCTCATGAGTATGCGGTGGCAGTCTCAAATCGGTTTGATGTGCTCGGTGCTTTCGGGGACCCTGTAGAACTGTGGGATACCTTCAAACGTGAAACTCAACAGGCTGCCAAGGAGTGTATTGGGGAGCGCCCGAGGTCAAGGCGTGGTTTTGTCTCGACGGAGACGCTGGAGAAAATCGAGGAGAGTCGCGCTGCCAGGCTGGCTGGGAACCGGGACCAGCACAGGGCTCTGTCACGCCGGACTAGAACCCTCCTGGGGAGAGACAAGGAGAGGCATGTCAGGAGTCTCGCTGAGGATGTCGAGGGTCATTTGAACGCTAATGACCTCCGACCCGCCTACCGAGCCCTGAAGAAGCTCCGTTCCAAGTCTCCTTCTCGGGCGAGTGCTATTCGAACAGCAGATGGGCGCCTCGTGTCGGACATGGATGGGCAGATGGCTCGTTGGGCTGAGTACTTTGGGCATTTGTTCACGGTGGATCCTCCAACTGAGCAGCTTCACACCACTGGATTACAGGCAGTGGATGCCGATCCTCCCATTGACGAAAGCGCACCCTCTCTTGACGAAGTCAGAGAGGCTGTAGCAAAGTTGAGGGGTGGAAAGGCAGCTGGTGTTTGTAATATCAGTGCGGAGCTCCTCAAAGCTGGGGGTGAGGCCATGATCCACGGGTTGCATGCTGTCCTGACTGCCGTGTGGCAATCAGGTACCATTCCTCCTGACTGGAAAAGGGGGCTGGTCGTCCCTATCTGGAAAGGGAAAGGGGACCGTCAGGACTGCAACAATTACCGCGGTATTACACTGCTCAGCGTACCAGGCAAGGTGCTTGCCCATCTATTGCTGACACGGATTCGCAGCCATCTGGTGAAGCATCAGAGACCTCAGCAGTCTGGGTTCACGCCTGGTAAGTCAACAACAGACCGTATCCTAGCGCTTCGTGTCCTGGTGGAACGCCGACGTGAGTTTCGACAGGGGATGCTTGCAGCCTATGTTGATCTCAAGAAGGCGTTTGACTCAGTGCATCGTGAGTCACTCTGGGATCTTCTGCGACTTCGAGGGATTCCTGCAAGGACTATTGGTTTGATAACTGGTCTGTATTCTGGGACTGAAAGTGCTGTGAAGTGTAGGGCAGGTGTATCCAGCTTCTTTCCTGTGAATACAGGAGTGAGGCAAGGGTGCATCCTTGCCCCATCACTTTTCAACGCTTGTATGGACTGGGTATTGGACAAGGTTGTAGATCAAAGTGATTGTGGAGCATCCGTCGGCAACACCAAGATCACTGATCTTGTTTTTGCCGATGATGCAGTAATCTTTGCTGAGTCGCTGGAGGTCCTGGTGATGGCTCTCGAGGCGCTGCACGAGGAGGCAAAGCCTTTGGGACTTGAGGTCTCCTGGCTCAAGACCAAGGTCCAGGTGTTTGGAGACTTACTAGATGAAGCAGTACAGTCTGTACATGCGTGTGGCGAGGGCTTTGAGATCTTGAAAAGTTTTACATACCTTGGTAGCGCAGTCCATAATGACGGCGGGTCACGTCAAGAAGTCTTACGGCGGATTGGCATAGCCCACGGTGTGATGGACTCGCTCAGCGGGAGTATTTGGCGTTGTCGGTACCTGTGCAGGAGGACAAAGATCCGGATCTTCAAATCGCTTGTGATCCCTGTCTTACTCTATGGTTGTGAGACATGGACACTAAATAGTGACTTGAAGAGACGAATCAATGCCTTTGGTAATAAGTGTCTTCGGAGAATCATGGGGTATCGCTGGGATGATTACGTGTCAAATCAGCGATTGTACCGTGAGACTGAATCGAGGCCTATTACCTGCATAGTCCGTCAGCGCCAACTTCGGCTATATGGGCATGTGGCACGCTACCCTGAAACCGATCCTTCCCATCGGGTTGTATCTGTAAGAGACAATCAAGCGTGGAGGAGGCCAAGGGGGCGCCCACAAGGCTCGTGGCTGGGGCAAGTTGATTTTTCTTGTCGAGAGCTGCTTGGTATGGGAAAGGAGCCTGCATGGGAACTCGCGCGTGGTGACCCCCGGGAGTGGCGTCGTAGGGTGGGCGAGGCGACGCGCCCCCCGGCGTATGCCCCCAATGATTGATTGATTGACCTGGCTGTTGCCTCAACATGTGTCTGTTCGTTAGTGAGCGTAATCAATTTTAGAGACGTTTTTCACATAACTATTTTATCTTCTATATAGATGTAACAAAACGAGAAAAAAAATTGTACTGCGTAAAATATGAATGATGTAGAAATTATGTTTTTACACAGCTATCAGTTACATTCAGATATCTCACGGTATTTATATTTTCAATCTATCTGTACAATAATGTTTTTCTTTGTTGGTTCATGCTATGAGTTCCTAACATGCAACCCCTCAGCCTTTTTACCGGCGGGTCACCACTATCGCTTGTCGCCTCCTAACAACAATCGTAACAAATCATCCTTCCCGTGTACGCTTTGTGTCCCACTGAATGTACGGCCACAGTACGGGTTTCAGCCATCTGATGTTTCCCTATAGTCTATTTTATTTATTTGATCAAAATGCACTAAGGAGGCCACGCCCCCTTGTACCTGATTGACTGAACAACACAACGTTTCCGAACTTGTGCATAAGTTGCAATAAATACAGACGATCGGGTTATTTAATGATAAAATGAGCCAATCAGGTACAAGGGGGTGTCGCCTCCATAGTGTATTTTGACCAACTTAAATATAATAGAGTAATTCATCTCTATATCTCTCTCTCGGAATCAATTTTGCAAGTACTCCGAACGATTCACATACCAATTCTTTTGCAAGGCTCACTTAATAGCTTCACTTTCTCTCACTCCCGATGACAACACCAACACCCAAACAACAGAACTCTACCACCTATACCTGCCCAGCTGTCCACGACCTTCTCAACGCACCCTAAATATTTACCCCTACACATTTCCTCCCTGCACCCTTTGCAGCCATAACTGTTAACATAGTCATCTCGCATTCCTTTCTAGTATGTGAATGAATTCTGCCGTGTATCCATCGTATCTCCAAATAGGTACCACAATCGGCATACTAAAACTTATTATACTTACCGTTCATTTCCTCCCCATTATCGTCCTATATATCTGTTCACGTGAGAGTAAAAACAGCTGTCACATCTTACTATTTCGTCCATGCAGATGTTCAGTAGCTAATAGTAACTATACACGGCAACCACACACATACACATAACCACATACATACATAACCACCACATAACCATACACATAGGCTGACCTAAAGATACTTATATTATTGCCCACAACAACAATTATAATCACAAATACAAATACGAAGAATGGTCCAATTAAATACAAATACAATAATTAGGTTGATTAAATATATCCCTTGCGTATATTATTTTATATGGAACATAACTAAAATATTCCTCATCTTTCCCACCTATTCCCACACATCCATTACTTTTCTTATACTAATTTATTGCCCGCCTCAGCGCACGTTTTCCCCGCTCTATAAATCTAAATATGTGCCACAAGCCAATGCAATCTGTCTTATGAATACCTTCTCAAACTACACATGCTATGCTACATATGAATATCTAACTTTTTTTCCTATGAATTCCTCACAAAACTCATTCCCAACCATCACAATTATGACTTCCTTCCCTTCCCTGCTAAACTCTGCAACACTCTTCCTGTTTCTATTACCCGTCAGTGTGGCATGGTTGGTAGAGCCGTGAGCTCGCGTGTGCAGCGTGCCTGCGCATTCGGTCAGCGGTTCGAGTCCACCAAGTTCGTCCTGGCATGGTGGCGCTTTGTATAGTCAATAACCTTGTAGTTGATACTTGCAATGTGTCTAGATAGGATCAAAGTATCTTATAGTATATACTGTTTCTATTTTTTCACCTTCCTACGACTTAAATCACCGCCCCAATGCTGCTTCTTTTGCTATCTTCTGCCGTTATTTTCATGCTCACTGCTCTTCTGAACTTGCTAACTGCATGCTTCCCCCCCTCCCGCGGCCTCGCTACACAAGACTTTCTACTCATTATCATCCCTATTTTGTCCATCTTCCTAATGCAAGAGTTAATCAGTATCTTTACTCTTTCATCCCCTTCACTGGTAAACTCTGAAACTCTCTTCCTGTTTCTATTTCCGCCTTCCAACGACTTATTTTTCTTCATGAGAGGAGTAACAAGACACCTCTCGAACTAAATTGGCCCACCTAATTTTCAATATTCTCTTTCTGTTTTCTTTATAGGGACTGGCAACTAAGCTGGCTTTTTGTTGCTTCATATTTTATTTCCCCTTGGAAAGACATTTATGATGAAGCAAATATATTTTTTTCCTAAATCAAATATTTTTCTTCTTTTTATATGAATATCTAACTTTTTTTCCTATAAATTCCTCACACAACTCATTCCCAATCACCAAACTGTTATGAACTCTTTCCTAAATATATCATTCTTCTTCTTTTGGCGTACACTTCAGCCTCTCCTATACCTGTACATATCCAAAATATATCTCATTGCCAAACTTTATCTTATTGTTACACTCCTTTCGATCAACAAATTCTGCTGAAAGTACAAATTTCCAATAATTAAATATTTATTTAATTTGTAAAAGTCCGCCATAAATAACCTTTTTTTTATGATTCAGATGTCATTTCCTTCACTTCAATAACCTTTATACACCATTTTTCTTGAGCACTCTCAATATATGTCTTTTTAATACTTATTTCCTACGATTTTCAGTCTTTTAGCCGGCTTTCTTATAATCAATCCATTATTATCGCTCTTTGTTTCACTTAACAATTTTTCACAACATTTACTGCATCTCTTTTTAGCTTTATCATTTACCTGTGAAATCTGCATCTCTTTTTAACTTAATAATTTTTTTTTTAATCTGCAAACCTTTTTAACTTCATTTCATAATTTCCCTTTAAAATCTACATCCTTTTTTAACTTAATCATTTTCCTTTAGAAATTTTACTTAATCAGCATCCCTTATTAACTTCATAATTTACCTATAAAACCTATATGTTTGTTGTCCAAGCTCGCTTCGCTCGCTTGGACACCTATTTCAGCCGAAATCAGGTGTCATATAGGCTTGTAAATGTTTCCTCTTCTTCTTCTTCTTGTGACTACTTTTGTGGGAGCCGGGTATACAGGCGCAAAGGAAGAAATTTGGCGCAGAAAGTTATATTTCGTCTCTTAACTCATTGTCCAAGCGAGCGAAGCGAGCTTTTACCATTTATGCTAAAATTCGTACTATATTGTGCCTGGAGACATTAGTGCAGTGGCGAAATTAATGCATTAGTGCAATGAAAATAAAATGTGTTCGTAATCCTCACAACAACAGTGTCTGAGGTTCTGCTCACCGATACCACCACCACCAACACCACACCACACCACCACCACCACACCACCAACACCACCAACACCACCACCACCCCCACACCACCACACCACCACCACACCACCACACCACACCACCACCACCACGACACCACCAACACCACCACCATCACCACACCACCACCACCACACCAGCACCACACCACACCACCACCACCTCTACCAACACACCACCACCACCACCTCTACCAACACACCACCACCACAC
>JACEEZ010008303.1:156920-179420 GCA_016584305.1 Chionoecetes opilio | reverse complement strand
AAGTGTTAAGAGTATTACTTTCCCCGAGTCCATATTCGTATTGTTATTCTCGAAAATGACCTTATATTTCTGAACTGTAGCATTCATTCGTTTTTCCGGCACTGGTGTTTGGCATATAATAAACAGTTTTGTTGTTCAAGATACATACTGACCCATGTTTCTTAGTCTTACCCGGCAGCATATATTCCCGTTGTCTGGAACAGTATGTGGCGTTTACTCTTGAACACTTCAGGTTATGTTACGTTTTAGGTTACGGTTTGAGTAGGTTAGGTTTCATATATCTTAAGGTAACCTTGTGTGGGAATCACAATGAGGTATTTGCGAGAAAATCCTATGGTTGGTTTCGGAGCTTCAGCCAAGCGTCTTCACTCGGAAACCACAAACCCGCATATGTGGGGAATATGCTACCCGCATATTCCGCATATTCCATACCCGAAGTTGGGGAATATGCTATCCGCCATACGACCTGTTGAGGAAAAGAAGAGAGGGTGGAGGAGGAGGAGAGAGAGGAAAAAATGAAGAGGAAATAGGAAAACATCTCTATTATCTTTGTTTTTCCCTCTTTCCTCACTTCTTTTTCCCCTTATCTCATTTTTCTATTGTTCTTTGTCTAAAAAATTAGGAATAGATTTATATTTACTCTCTCTCTCTCTCTCTCTCTCTCTCTCTCTCTCTCTCTCTCTCTCTCTCTCTCTCTCTCTCTCTCTCTCTCTCTCTCTCTCTCTCTCTCTCTCTCTCTCTCTCTCTCTCTCTCTCTCTCTCTCTCTCTCTCTCTCTCTCTCTCTCTCTCTCTCTTTTTGTTCATTTTTTTTTATATACATTCGATATTAATTTTACAGCCAAAAGTTCCAGGTGAGGTGCCGATAACTATCTTTAGTCTGCACATTTACTAGTTTTTTATAAGTTTACTAATTATACCCCAGGGAAATCAGCCAGGCTTCACTGAAACACTTAAAGTTAAGTGGGGCCCGGGCCTTTGGTGCAGTCGTTGTCGAAACTAGGGGGTTCCCAGCCTCCCTTTTAATCGGGGGGCGGGAAAGGAGCAAAGGGAAGGTCTCTGTCCTGGCGAAGGGAACAATTGTTTTTGGGTTTCCCTCTTGGGGCGCCCCTGGGGGGAGTAGGGGTGGGGGTGTCGCCCAGGCTGCCGGGTGAAAGCAAGGTACAGGCGCCCCTGTTGTGTATTTTGAAACGTGACGCACGGGCCCGGGCCCGCCCTCCCTGGGGCTGTAGGGGATGTAGGGGGGCGGGCTGTATGTCTGGTCCCTGCCCCCCGGGAGATAAAAAGCTGGGGCAGGGTTTTGTCCCTTGCCCTGGGAAAACCAAGGTACAGGGGGGGAAAGGATGCCCAAATTCAGGGGGCGACTCCATGGGGGAGGGGGCTTGGGCCGCAAAAAGGGGTTTTGTGACACCCCGAGCGTCAAGGGGGTTTGGGAGACCGCCTGACGCATTAAAACCTGCTGGGGCCCGGGAAAGGCTCCTCTCTCCCCTCTCTTCTCTCCCCCATCTCTCCTCCCTAATCTTCTCCTCTCTCTCTCTCTCCCCCTCTCTCTCTCTCTCTTTTACGGGCCTTTCCCAAACCCCCGTTTGGGGGAAGTCCCCTTTTGTCGTAGTGGGGGGGCTTAAAGCGGGGGTCGCGGCCCACCTACTTTGGGGGGCCCTGCCTGCCATTTTTTGGGGTTCGGGGGGCCGCCCGGCCTCGGCCCAAAAATGCTCCCCCTTCGTCCCTGGGATTTGGTGCCTTCCCGGGTAATGTAGCCTTTATCTTCCCCCCCCTTTTCCCTCCCCTTTCTTAGGGCATTCTCCCCCCGGGTGAACCCTTCTTTTTCCTTCTAACCCGTTTTTCTTCCCTTTTAAAAACTTAAACGCTCCGCTCCCCACGTTTTTTGCCGTGCGGGGGCCCCCCCCTATTTTCCCGCGCGCCCCTCATCGGGGAAAGTTGAGTCCACCGGGGGGCGGGTTGGGGGCCCTTCCGGGGTGCCCCCCCCCTCATTTTTTGGGGGGTTGGGGAGACGGGAGGGTCCGGGGGTTGGCCCCCCGGCCCTTGGCCCAACGGGCCCCGGCCTTGGCAAAACCCCAATGGAAATTTTTCCCCGGGGGGGGTTTGGGAAAACCGCATGGTTTTGGGCCCCAAAAAACCCCAACCAAAGGTTCTCCCTTTTTTCCTCCGGGGCTGGGGGCCCCAACAGCGCCCCCTTTTTTGGGCCCCCGGGGGTTTGGGGGGGCCAAAAAAAGGGAAGGAATTTTTTCGTTTATGGAAAACCCTTTTTACCCCTTTCCTTTCCTTCCAGGCCCTAAAATTCTCCCAAAGGGTCCCCCAAAGCCCTCCCCTTTTGGGACGTGGCAAACGGGTGGGCCCCTTCCCCCCTTTTTGGCGGCCCCGTTTTTCAAAAAGAAAGGGAAAACCCAGAAGGCCCAAAAGGTATTCCCTAGTTTAACCGGCCCAAGGGTTCCCAGGCCTTGTTCCTTTACATCCCCAATAAATTTTTTCCGGGGTATTTTGGGTTTCCCACCCAAAAGGTTTTATAAAAAGGCCCTGCCCTACAAACTCACCCTTTTGTTCAAAAGGGAAAAAATACAAACAGTTCCCGGTGTTTTAAGGGGGACAAAATGAAGGGAAAAAAAAAGGGAATTTTTCCCTTTTAATTTTTTCAAGCCCCGGGTTTAATTTCCAAAAACCTTCCAACCTAAAAAAACCAAGGGCCCCCCAAAGGCCCCCCCCTTAAGGGGGAAATTTTTGGGAAACCGGGAAAATTTTTGTAAACCCCTTCCTTTCGTTTTGGTTGGCCCCCGGCCAATTTCCTGAAAAAGTTGCGAATTTTAACCCAAAAAACCTTCCCACTCCGGGATGTTTCCACCCACCCCAATTTTTCGCATTTTGGGGACCACAAATTAAAAGAAAGAAAAATTTTTTATTTACAACTCCCCTGTATAATTTGGGGAAAAATAAATTTTTCCCCAAAACAGAAAAAAAGGAGGGGGGGAAGCAGGCCCTACGAAAATCCCCAAAGGCTCGCTTTTTAAATTTTAAGGATTAAAAACCCTTTTAAAAAAGCCCCACCGCTTTCCCCTCCAAATCTTTAAAGGAAAATTTTTTAAACCCCTCCTGCCGGGCGTTTCTGGTTGGATTCCCATGTACACCTCTTAATAACCCCCACCCCCCCGTGAGTAAAATTCCCCTCACAGGGGGAAAAATTAAAAAAATTTTTTATTTCCTCCTTTAAAGGGGACCCCCAAAAAAACCTACGAAAGGGGGCCCGGAAGCGAACCCCCCGCAGGTTTCCCCTAAGCCCTTTAATCAGTGGGGCCCCCCCCTTCCCTAAAAACCAAATCTTACCAAGGGGGGGAATAATTTAATTTTAAAGATACACCTCGATTTGGGGGTCGGCTGACCCCTCTAAAAATACCCCCAAACCCCTTTTAAACCCAGGGAAGGGGGTAAAAAACACTTCCTCCCTTAAGGGCCCCCCCAAAAAAAGGACCTACAAGGGAGTTGGAACCCAAAAATGCATTAAACAATTTTTAAAGATCAGGGGCTTCCCCCGGAAAAACTAAAGTGGGGAAATAATTGAGAAAATTGCCCCCTTGGTGGGCCGGGGAAAACTGGGGGGGACCCTTTAAATTTCCCTTTACCCCCAAACCGGCAAACAAACCCCAATAAAACACCTGGGAAAAATTAAGGGAAAAATTATTTTAAACCTTTTCCTAAATAAAAAAAGATTTTTTCTGAAAAACCCCACCGAAAAAAAGGGGGGTTTTTTCCCCCCCCCCCCCCCCCCTTTTAAAAAACCCAAAAAAGGCCCCCAAAAGTAAGGCTTCTTCTGCACATTTCACCAAAAAATAATATCTTAAATCCTCCAATGGAATATTCTGAATTAAGGGGAAAACTGGGAAAACTGGTCCTTCTAAATCAACGATTTGGACCCAGAAATTTATCTGTTTACAAAAGACAAGGATAGGGCGGGGAAAGGGTTGTCCCTGCCCGACATTTTTTATCCCTGTACTACACCCCCTTTCCGGGGGTTTGGTGGTTTTTGTGGTGGTTTGGGGCCTTTAACCGTGTTTTTGGGGGGCCTTTAAATCAAAAAGTTAACTTCTTTAAAACCTTTTAACCCGTTAACCAAAAAAAAAAACTTCAAAACCTTTTTAATTTCATTTAAATTTTTTAAAAAGGGAACAGAATTTATCGAAAAACCTTTAAACGTTTTAATTTTTATTATAAAAAAAAAAAAATCTTTTTTTTGCTCAAAACCCCCTAAAAACCCCTTTAAAAAGTCCCCAAAGTTTAAAAAATCAGCCTTTAGGGGGGTTTTTAAATGGTTTAAAACCCCAAAAATTTAAAGTTTTTTTTCCCTTTAAGAGTTAAAAAAGGCAGTTTTATAGTTTTAATTTTAAAAAAAAAAAACAAAAAAAGGGCGTTTTTAAATATTTTTTTGGCACTTTTTTTTGGTTTTTTTAAAAGGTTTTTTAGACCAAAAAAAGGGTGAACAAAAACTAATAAGGGGGCGTTATATGGGGGTTGGGAAAGAAACCGCGTACAATTTTAAAATTTGCAAAGACTCTACATCGTTTTGGGAAAATCTAAAAATAATAAAAACTTTTTTAAACGTTTCCCGGTTTTTTTATAAATTTTTTGGGTTAGGGGACTTGGGGAAACCGGGTTAAATGTAAGGGAATTTTAATTGGGCCCGATTGTTTCAAAAAGCTAACTTAAAATTTAAAATCTTTTAACGAAAATTTTTAATTTTCGTTAATTAACGTTTAAAACGCATTAAGGTTTTGGGGTCCCCACCTTTCCCTTTTAAAACCATGGGTGGGGATGCCCCCCTTCTCTGCCCATCCCCTGCAATCACCCCTTGGCAGGCTGTAGCGGGTCGTATCCATCTGCACAAAACCTCCCCTGTCCCGCTCATTTTCTACCTCCAAATGACGACAACCTTTTTTCCAAGATCTTGAGATCTTATCCGCCCTTCCCCGTCCATTTTTTCTCCTTTTGGGGACCTGAAGGGCGGCCCTTTTCTGTGGGGAATTCCACCCGAAATCGTCGCGGGGGATTCTCTCGTAACTTTTTTAAATGGCAACCCAAAAAAAAAATTAATTAAAAACAGGAAAACCTACCATTTCCATTTCCCCAGACGGGAACATTGAATGCTTTGACCTATCACTCTGAGTCCACAGGTCGCCCCCACTTTTTCCCTGGGAGTGGCCGATTCCTTTTTCGAGGGAGGGGACCCTTTTCCCATACTACTAAAAAAGTGTTTATCGCCCCCTTCCCGATGTCTCCCAAAAAGGGGGGCCCCCTCTCGTGGGAGGGGAAGGGGTTTCCAAAAAGGGTTTGTTTTTTTAACAAACATATAGATAACTTTCAGACAAAAATGAGGCCGGGTTTATTCTTTTTTGTCTTTGAAACCCTTTTGCAAACCTCGCTGAGCATCCCCCATACTTTTGGGTCTTTTCCCCCCCGCCCCTTGTTTTCCCTGGTGGAATCAGGACTGTACGGGGCGAGGAGTCCTCCCGCCGTGCTGATGGGGGGCAAAACTATCGCGGGCCCAAATTCAGTTGAACCCAAAAAAATTTTTTTTCACAGGGCAAGAGCTTGATATCGTCGGTAAAGAAGGAGGCTCGTCAAACCCCTTTTGGGAAAAATTATATAAGTACGATCTGTGCATTTACCCCGGGGCCCAAAGGGCTGGCAAGAGTGGAAAAAATTTAAAGGGGGGGGTTTAAACCCCTCCTCCCCTCCAGTTTTTATCGATTAAAAAGGGGACCCTAAAGGCAATCCCTTTATGTAGCCGAGGAATTTTTCTTTCCCATTTTGGGATCAGTTTCGCAGACCGACCCCTTTCTCTCCAAATGCTAGGGAAAGGCCCGCGACAGGGAAAAAGAGGCATAGATTTTCATCTAGAGGGGGGGAAACTTTCAATGTTCTTTTTACACCTCGTAGCTTTTTCAAGCCCTGAAGGGTTTGGGGCTGACACTTCCCCGGGCCCAAAATGATATACCATATGCGATGCTTTTGTCCCTTTTTCAAGAGATTTTAAAAGGGTCTAGATTTCTTTTGACATCTTATAGAAAATTTGGGTTGAAGGGAAACCCTTCCCCAAATAGCTTTGGGGGGTGGCGGTGGGGATCCCGATCCCTAAGCCTGGGGAAAGGGCCACTCACAACCCACGGGAAATTTTTGGGCCCCCTATCCCTAACTTTATGTGTGTGTAATTTTTTCGAAAAAAAAGGTAAAAAAGTCGACTTTTATGGTTTTTGGAACGGGAAAAAATTTTTTCCCGTTCCCAGTGTGGATTCCGTAAACATCACTCCAAATACGGGGAAACCCCTTATTTCCTTTTGGTCATCCATATGCGGGGCATTTTCCTCTCGACAACACCAAATGACCATATTTTTTTGCCCTTTTAAAAAAGGGTTCGAAAAAAGCTTGGAGACAAAGGTATATTTCTCCCCTTTCATGAGATTGGACTGAGGTCGTTTTTCCTGTGTTTTCCCCCAGAGTTTCCCAGCCAACCGGGGTTTTTTAAAGGGTTCGAGTTTTGGGAACCTACCTCTTTTTGAACAAACCCGCTTTCCAGGTGGCATTTCCCCCCAAAAAACGTCCTTTTATGTACTCTGTTCGCTGTTGGGGCCCTCAATTGGGATTGTTTTAAAGTAAGCCAGAGGGGATTTTTTAGTACCTTTTTACGTGGAAAGATTTTTCAAACTCTTTTTCTGGGTTCCAGGATGGCGGTTTTTCAGAGAGAAAACTTTAACTTGCTATTTTTTAAGTTTTGAGAATGGACGAAAGAATCGTGGCCCTTTTGGTTTTTTTCCACCGAAGACTGTGGGTTCATTTTTTTCAGAACCGTGGGTTCATTTCCCGACCCGACCTGTATCTTTTCGGGGAAAAGAATACCATGTAGGGAAAAGACCCGGTTTTTTGGGCTCATTTTTGGGGCAATAGACTGACTTGGGTACCTCACCTTCCCTGCTTTCAAAATGACTGTCTTTGAACCCTTGGGTCACTGAAAAAACCCCCTCGCACACCCGCGGGGAAACTGATCGGGGGGGGGCTAAAAATCCCATATTTTTCATCGCTCACATTCCCCTTTTGAAGGGGTTTAATATGGGTTTAAGGGTTTCTCCTCTGCCCACCCCTCGACTACGGATGTTGGATTTGGTACAAAAAAAGCTGGGGTCCCTCTGGGAACCGGGGCGGGTTTGGTCTCTCCCATCCCCAAATCATTTTGGATGCTGGTGTCCCCCCCATTAGATCCCTTTAACGCCATTCCCCATTTAAAATGTTGGTATCGCCTCCAAAGCCCCTGACTCAATAGCTTTTCCGTGGGGTTTCTTTTATTCAGGATCGCAAATTTACCATGGCGAAGAGGCTTACCAAAAACCCCTTTTGGGTTTCCCATTAAAAACTATTATTTGGGGACGCTATCCCCTTCCCCGCTTTACGGGTCTGCCCGCATAGACCACAAGTCGGTCCCTGGCTTCTCCCAAAGTGTCCTTCTGCAAAAACCTTCCCCTCTCAAAAGGGGCTTCACCCCCTCAGGGTGAGCCTGCCCCGTTTTTTGACCACTATTGCACCCCCTGGGGTTTTTGTTTCCCGGGCTTTCTGATGGTTCCAAATCAGACAAGGGTTGGATACGGGGTCCCTATTTCCTCGTTTTTAAAAAAGGCGTCAGCCCCTTTTCCCAATTTTTTCATCTGTTTTTAAAGGCTGAAATAAGTGCTTTTTTTAAAATTTCTCTCATGGGTATTTCTTAAATCTTCCCAATGTCCCCTTTTTTTCAATTTTTTTGTGATTCTTTTAGTTCTTTTTCAAACACTATGGGAATTTTAAAAATCTTTCCCCCTCCGCTGGTCAAAGCCCTCCTGGGAAAGGCTTTAAACTCTCAAGAGGCGAGGCCGGGGCGGTCACTTTTGTTGGGTCCCCGGGACATGTAGGTTTTTTGCCGGTAAAGAAAAGCTGATGCCTTGGCAAAAACGGGGGAGCTAGAAGACCGGCCCCCATCACATTTTGCAAATGGGGGGGCTAAAACCTACGCTCGGCAATCCATAAAATTTAGTTACCCAGTTTGGGAGGGAAAGTTTTATTACTATAGGGGGAAAAATAAATACGCCCCCATCCCCCCCAAAATATCGGGGGGGACTGAGCTACCCGGTCCCCCTCCCGGAGATGGGGAAATGCCTTGGCACGACTGCGTATTGGACGCAAAATCTTATACCCCTGGAAATTCCCCCATGGAGGGGGGCCCACCCTTTCCCTTAAATGTGATGATTGTTTGGTTTCCCCCTTTAAATGTGGGGGCACTGGCTGGTCGAGTGGGCCTAGTCCCGGGGGCCCACTTTAAACAAATTTTTTGTCCCGGTGTCGGGGGCGGACGGTGCCTACCGTCCCCTCCTGGCATTGGGAGGAGGTGTTTTTTCTCCGGACTTAATCCTACCTTTATTAGAGGGTTTGGGCCCTTTTCAACAAGTTTTTGATTTTTTTTAATATTCCTTATTTTGCTTTTTTAAAGTAAAAATTTTTTCTTTTTATATTTTTTGTTTTTTTTAAATATTTTTTTTTCCATCTTAAATTTGTTTTTTAAAATTAAATTTTTCTGTATCCCTTTTGTAAACCCGCGTCCCAAAAACCCCGCAGTTACCCGGCGCCTTAATTAAAAAGTTAAACCTATCTATCTGGCCTTCCTCCCCAAACCCTTTAAAACAAAACAAGGGACCCCCCCTCTCTCCTTTTTTCCCCCTCTCTCTCCTCTCTCTTCGTTGTTCCCCTCTCTCTCTCTTTTCTCTCTCTCTCCCCTTCTCTCTCCTTTTCTCTCCTTCCCCTCTCTCCTTTTTTCTCTCTCTCTCTCTCTCCTCCCCGTTTTGGGTGGGTTTATTTTTGCTGGGGGGTTCTGCGGAACAAACGACGTGGGTTTTTGCAACCCTCGAAAAGCTGGGTTGTGTTTTCCCCATAAAATATGTTTCCTCTGTTCCTGTTTCCCTTTCACGTGTTTCCCGGGTTTTTTCATTTTTTTGTTTTTTCAATGACCAAAAAAATAAAAGAAGAAAGAAAAATAAGGGAAAATTAAACCCCGAATAAGAGAAAACAACTTTAACCAAAGACCCCGACAGCAAGAAGAGAAACTCAGGGGGTGTCGATAAAAAAAGGGTAAAAAACCCCCCCACAAAATGAACTGAACCCGAAAAATATGCCATGTTTTTTTTTAAAGTGTGTAGTTTATTATTTCAAGTTTGTTTTTTGTTGGGCCCCTATATAAATTATTTCGATTCCCCTTTCAAAATTTTTGATGTTGTCATGGGTTTCTATTGTAAAAGTAGTAGAAGATAGCTTTAAAAAGAGAAAAAATTTTCCCCTATAAAAATGGGGGCTAAAGTCATTTGGGAACAATGAAAGGAGGCGTGTTTTTGGGATATTCCCGTGGTTCAGAAAAATGTTAAACGGAGGAGAAGTCAGTGTTTTAGGGGGATTTATCTGGGGGCACTTTTTCAAAAACTTTCCCTAGTTTTGCTGACTCAAACCCTTTCGCCCCATAAATAATCCCCCGAGTTTTACAACGCAAGCAAAAATTATTTTAGCTTCAAAAATTTTTTTTTAAAGTTTACCGACACTATTTATCCATTATTCCCCGTTGACGGTCAATTGGGTTTGGCTGTCAAGGTTTTTCATCTACGTCCCAAAATTCCTTTTTAAATTGTGTGGGATTTCATATGAAGTCCCGCTTTTGGGATTCTATAAATTCAGCAACAAAATATATTCTTAGGTATATAAAATAGTAAATAGTAAAATTTTTAAAAAATTAATAATAAATATAAGTTTTTTATAAAAATAGTAAGGGAAATTTGGGATTTAAAAATAGTAAGTATTAAATTTAAAAGTAATTTTTTTTGTATTACTTTTTTTGGGGTTTTCTTTTAAAACATAATCTAGGAAATTTTTGTTGTTTCCCCCAAATTTCAACTTGGGAAAGAACCCCAAAACCTTAAATATTTTTGGGGCCAAGTTATGTGGGCCTTTTTTCAAAATAAAGCGGGACAGGGAGGAAAAAAAAGTAAAAAGAAAAAATAGAAGAAATTTAAAGGGATACAGGTTTAAAATAAAAGAAAAATTAAATGAAATAAGGTAAAATATAAAGAGTATACTAGAAGGTAAACGGGAAAAGAAGAGCAGGTATACGAAAGAGAAAACAGAAGAGAAAGAGAATGAGAAGTAGAAGCAGGGAAAAAAATGAAGAGGCGGAAGAGGACGACACGAAAATTTTTTGTTTTTTGTTTTTTTGTCATAAAAAGGAATGGCCAAGGGAACAAAAAAAAGGGGACCAAACCCCGCTTAGTTGCCATCCCAAAAAAGAAGACAAAAAGGGATAAAATAAAAAAAAGGGGGAGCCATTTAGTTCGGAGGTGTTTGTTATCTTTTTTTGAAATTTTTAAGTCATAGGAAAGGGAAAAAAAGAGAAACAGGAAGAGAGTTCCGATTTACATTTAAAAAGGGAGAAGGATAAAGATCTGATTAACCTTGCTTTAGGAAATGGCAGAAAGGGTGAAATGAGTAAAAGTTTTTTTCGCGAGGGCCGCGGGGGGGGGGAAGGAGCGTTAGCAAGCTCAAAGAGCAGGGAGAAAAATAAGATAAAAGAAGAAGGAAGCAACATTGCGTCGGTTTTTAAAATTGAAGACATCAGTCGGAGGGGGGGGAGTTGATGAGACAAAAGTTTTGCCCAAAACCCCTGTTTAGGAAGCTGTTGGTGGATCCCCCCCAAACATGTGGACTACCCAACATGGGGGAGAAGGCCCCTGTAGGAGCAAGCAATTGGAAGGGGAAAAAAAAGGATAAAAACCCCCCAAGGACCCCAAACTTTTAGAAGCGTTTTTAGCAGAATGAGATGTGAGATTTCCAGTTCAATTTTAGAAAAGGATGCCCCTAAATTTTCATTGTAAAGAAGGGCAGTTGAGTGATTGAAAAAAGAGGGGAAAAAGTTATCTGGTATTTTGTCGAGTGATAGGGAAAAAATTTGGGTTTTTTGAGGCATTGAAAACAAAAAAAGGTTTTTTGCTTTGCCCCAATGAAATTATAAAAAGATCAGAAGTTAGGCGCTCAGGGCATCTCTCCGTGAACATTGTTCTGTTGAGTTGGACGTCAAATAAACGTTTTGAAAAAGCGGGGAGAATTATCAGCGTAGGGTGGATAGGCTTTGAGTTAGATTTAGAAGATCTTTTAAAAATAATAAAAAAGAAATGGGTGATAGGCAAAACCCTGGGAACCACCCTATTGTTTTAGTTTTTAGGAGAAGAACATGCCCGTTTTACAGTAGTGCAATAGAACGGTTTAAAAGGGAAAATTCAGATGAAGGTAAGAGAAAAGGATAGAAACCAAATGGGGGTTTTTTGGAAATTAAAGTTTTGTGCCGACTCTATCAAAAGTTTTTGATATGTAAAGGAAACAGCAAAAAGTTTCACCGAAACCCAAAAGGAGGATGCCAAGTTTAGTTAGGAAAGCTAAAAGATCCCCAGTAGATCCCCCAACGGAAAAACCGTACTGCGATCAGATAGAAGATTGGACAGATAGAGTTTTAAGAATCTTTTATTAAGTATAGATTCAAAAACTTTAGAAAGGCAGGAAGTCAAACTATAGGCGTAGTTTGAAGGATTAGAACGGTCACCTTTTAGGACAGGTTTGGGTGGAGCAAATTCCACAAAAGGAAAGGTGGAAGTAGATAACAAAGACGGAAAAGTTTGACAGGCAGGGGCAAACCCCAAAAACGTTTTTTTAGAACAATAGGAGGGACTCATCAGGACCGTAAGCTTCCCCGGATCTAGGCCCGTAGGGCAAAAAAAAACATCATTCCGAAGGATCTTTAAGAAGGATAATATTCAGAGGGTGGAGGGAAGGAGGAAAAAACCCTTCATCAAACCAGAAATGGAATTTTTAGCAAAATTTGAGCGAAGGGTTTTAGCTTTAGAAATGAAACACTGTGGAGCCCCCTGGGGAAGATAGGAGGGAAAAATGAGAAAAAAAAATTTTTTAGAGATGTTATTTGAATGCCGAAGTCACAGGGAATTTGATTTAGAAAGATTGACATTTTTATGAAAGAAAGAGTTTTCTAGAAAGATTTAAATTTAATAAAGTACTGTGAGTGTGTTATTTATTTTATTGTTTTTACGGGCCAGAGCAACAGTAGGCCCCCTCCCATATCAACATTTATTTTTTTTCATTCATCCCTTTGTGTTTGGCCGAAACCACCACCCGGGTGGGGGGTCCAACCCCCGGCTAACACCCCGGGGACCCCCATGCGGGTGGACAGGGGGTGGGTTTTTTAAAAAGACCCCCCGCTGTCTTTTGCTCCGCCCGGGGTTGAACCCAGGAATTCTCGGTGGGCCGAGGTGTAACCCTTACACTACGGACCCCTGTGGTGTGTGTGGTGGGTTTTGTGTGTGTTGGGTGTGTGTGTTGTGTGGTGTGTGTGTGTGTGTGGTGGGGGTGGGGTGTGTTGTTTGTTTGTGTGTGGTGTTAGTAGTGTGTGGAGTGGGTTGGGTGGGGTGTGTGTGTGTGGTGTGTGTGGGTGGTGTGTGGTGTGTGTGTGTGTGTGGGTTTTTTGTGTAGTTTTCCAAAATTTGTAAACAATTACATTTCATTTCCCCATTTTTGGTGAAATAAAAATATTATTATTTATTTTTATCAGATTTTAACAATCCTGACCAACCCAAAACCCAAAATAAACGCCACTACAACGTCCCAAAACAACACAAACAACAATACTCCGTGGTGCTGCCCTGAATGAACCGAACTTATGTAAATGTACCCCTAGGAAAATCCTTTTTATCTCACGGATCATCCTACTGAGGAAACTAGACAGCACACACAACACTACATCGACATAGCATCTTTCCAGCGTGCCCTTATAATATCACCTCTTTCCAGGGTGCCCTTATAATATCACCTCTTCCAGCGTGGCCTTATAATATCACCTCTTTCCCCGGGTGCCCTTTAATATCACCCCTTTCCAGGGTGCCCTTATAATATCAAACCCCTTTCCAGGGTGCCCTTATAATATCACCTCTTTCCAGGGTGCCCTTATAATATCACCTCTTTCCAGCGTGCCCTTATAATATCACCTCTTTCCAGGGTGCCCTTATAATATCACCTCTTTCCAGGGTGCCCTTTTATAATTCACCTCTTCCAGCGTGCCCCTTATAATATCACCTCTTTCCAGGGTGCCTTATAATATCACCTCTTTCCAGGGTGCCCTTATAATATCACCTCTTTCCCGCGTGCCCTATAATATCACCCTTTCCCGGGTGCCCTTATAATATCACCTCTTGCCAGGTTGCCCTTATAATATCACCTCTTTCCAGCGTGCCCTTATAATATCACCTCTTTCCAGGGTGCCCTTATAATATCACCTCTTTCCAGGGTGCCCTTATAATATCACCTCTTTCCAGCGTGCCCTTATAATATCACCTCTTTCCAGGGTGCCCTTATAATATCACCTCTTTCCAGCGTGCCCTTATAATATCACCTCTTTCCAGCGTGCCCTTATAATATCACCTCTTTCCAGCGTGCCCTTATAATATCACCTCTTCCAGGGTGCCCTTATAATATCACCTCTTTCCAGCGTGCCCTTATAATATCACCTCTTTCCAGCGTGCCCTTATAATATCACCTCTTTCCAGCGTGCCCTTATAATATCACCTCTTTCCAGGGTGCCCTTATAATATCACCTCTTTCCAGCGTGCCCTTATAATATCACCTCTTTCCAAGGTGCCCTTATAATATCACCTCTTTCCAGCGTGCCCTTATTAATATCACCTCTTTCCAGCCTGCCCTTATAATATCACCTCTTTCCAGCGTGCCCTTATAATATCACCTCTTTCCAGCCTGCCCTTATAATATCACCTCTTTCCAGCGTGCCCTTATAATATCACCTCTTTCCAGGGTGCCCTTATAATATCACCTCTTTCCAGCGTGCCCTTATAATATCACCTCTTTCCAGCGTGCCCTTATAATATCACCTCTTTCTAGCGTGCCCTTATAATATCACCTCTTTCCAGCGTGCCCTTATAATATCACCTCTTTCCAGCGTGCCCTTATAATATCACCTCTTTCCAGCGTGCCCTTATAATATCACCTCTTTCCAGCGTGCCCTTATAATATCACCTCTTTCCAGCGTGCCCTTATAATATCACCTCTTTCCAGCGTGCCCTTACAAAACCCTTACCACTGTAGATACACTATATTCAACCCTCATCACCACCACCACCACCACCTACTGCACCACCACTATAATATATACCTTCACAGACTCCTATGCTGTCTAATTTAGAGCTTAAGTTAAAGCAGCATACTCAGTGATGTCACAGAGCACACAAAGAGGGGCGAGTTGGAAGAGGAACTAAACATAAATATGTGAAATTATAGATAAGTATAAGTATAGGCAGAAATATAGGGAATTATAATAAGTATAGTGAAGATTATAGGGAACTCCACATAAAAAGAGACGTGATATTTATATTAGTAAGATTGTAAAGTAAATAAATAAGTATTAATAAGTAAAGTCATTCATAGTAAAGTAATGCTGCAGTAAATTTCGTGATTGAAAGTCTTCTCGAAATATAATTAAATATAAGAGAAGAAGAAGAAGAAGAAGAAGAAGAAGAGGTGGAGGAAGAAGAAGTAGAGAGGTAGCGGGTGGGCTCTTGACGACCAGGCATGCGAGACTCAACACTCCTACAGTGGTGCTAAAGGCGTCTGTGTGCCAAAGTTTGTGTTTCAACTTGTTCATGGGCAGCGTAAAACACGTCGCCTGGACACACTTTATGGGCATGCTTTTCCATTGGCGAAGAGGGTGCGAGAGAGAGAGAGAGAGAGAGAGAGAGAGGAGAGAGAGAGAGAGAGAGGGGGAGAGAGAGAGAGAGAGAGGAGAGAGAGGAGAGAAGAGAGGAGAGAGAGAGAGGAGAGAGAGAGAGAGAGGGGAGAGAGAGAGAAGAGAGAGGAGAGAGAGTGACCCAAGAGAGAGGAGATGTGACAGAGAGAGAGAGAGAGACAGAGAGAGAGAGGAGGAGAGAGAGAGAGGAGAGGAGAGAGAGAGAGAGAGAGAGAGAGAGAGGAGAGAGAGAGGAGAGAGAGAGAGAGAGAGAGAGAGAGAGAGAGAAGAGAGAGAGAGAGATTTTACTTGATACTTTGATCCTATAAGACACTTTGCAAGTACCAAGACAAGGTTATTGACTATACAAAGCGCCACCACGCCAGGACGAACCTGGTGGCTCGAACGCTGACCGAATGCAGGACGCTGCACGCGAGCCCACAGCTCTACCAACCGAGCCCACAGACGGGTTGGAGAGAAAGAAAGAGATAGAGAGAGAGAGAGATAGAGAGAGAGAGAGATTAGAGAAGAGAGAGAGAAGGAGAGAGAGACGAGAGAGAGAGAGAGAGAGAGAGAGAGAGAGAGGGAGAGAGAGAGAGAGAGAGAACAAAAAAAACTACAGGCCCATCTCCCTGGTGTCTGTGGTGGGGAAAGTGTTCGAGAGAATCGTGGCAGAGGTAATCTGTCGTCACCTCAGCGACAATACCTCCTCTCTGACCAACAGTTTGGGTTCAGACCTGGACGGTTCACCTCTGACCCGCTGATGACCTCTACCCGAACCTCTACCCGAAACTGGCAGGACGCCCTGGATGACGGCCAGGACACTGTCGTTGTGGCCCTGGACATAGCGAGTGCCTTCAACAGGGTGTGGCACGGAGACCTTCTCGAAAAACTCCCGAGCCAAAAGCATCCAAGGTGACCTCCTGCTACTCCTGGGGAACTACATGCAGGGAAGAACCCTCCAGGTCGTCGTCAACGGGCAGGCCCACAGGGCTCTGTGCTGGGGCCAGTCCTGTGGAACATCTACGTGGACGATCTTTTCCGGCAGCTGCCAGCAGTCTCGGCTTATGCTGATGACTGTACTCTCTCCTGCTCCTACCCGCGACATGACAGTGGGCGTACTGCTTATGAGATCAATCAGCAGCTGAGTATTATACAGGAGTGGGGTACACGTTGGCAGCTGACCTTTGCTCCGGAGAAGACACAGGCAATGGTGGTTTCTCAGTCCCCTGCTGCCGGGCCAGCAGTGGAAGGGAGGCTGCGGTTTGGTGGCGTTCCTCTCCCACTCCAGGAAGCCGTCAAGGTTTTGGGAGTAGAGGTGGACCGAGAGCTAAAGTTTGACGGCCACATCAAACACATTGCAAAAAAGGCCTCTCGCAGGGTCTCCGCCCTGCGAAGGGTAGTCAGCTTCCTCGACAGGGGAGGGAAGCTCTTGCTCTACAAGGCCCATATACGGCCTTACTTAGAATACGCCGCCCTCTCCTGGATGTCGTGTGCAGCCTCGCATACTAGGAGGCTGGACAGCATCCAGCGTCGAGCCCTGCGAGTGGTGGAAGCTGCAGACCCCCCAGCCCAACCCGAGCCGGTGAGTCCCCTCGACTCACTGGAACACCGCAGGGACGTCGCGGCGCTTGTGGTATTCCACAAGGCACAGGTGCAGGGAGTGCCACACCTGGCTGGGTTACGACAGCCTCCGAGAGTCGCAACGCGAAGCACGAGAACGGTGCTTACCAATGGTGACGCAGTGGAGGTGCCGCGTTCCAATGCCAGCCAGCACCAACGTACCTTTGCGGGCCGCGTCTCCAGGATGTGGAACATTTTCACGGCCGCCGTCCCTCACATTCAGGAGATGAACACACAAAGTGTAAAGTTAGCGGCCAATCGGTGGATACTGCCAAAGCCCACTCCGCTAACGCTAGTTAGCTTAGTAACAGCAACAGTGCCACAACAAACACTTTAGTGATGTATAATATATATATAATGTTAGTTTTTTAGGTCTTTGTATATATGTGTATATAGTTATATTTATTTGACCCTAAGATAGGTGGCACACGACAGTGCACCTTTGGGCTTCTTATATAAAATTATGTATGTTTAAATAAAAGAGAGAGAGAGAGAGAGAGAGAGAGAGAGAGAGAGGAGGAGAGAGAGAGAGAGAAGAGAGAGAGAGGAGAGGAGAGAGAGAGCGAGAGAGAGAGAGAGAGGAGAGAGAGAGAGGAGAGAGAGAGAGATGAGAGAGAGGAGAGAGGAGAGAGATGAGAGAGAGAGGAGAGAGAGAGAGAGAGAGAGAGAGAGAGAGAGAATGAGGCCTACAGACAGAGAGAGACAGACAAGACAGAGATAGACAGACAGAATACTCACTTGCTCAAATCAGACTGAATATTGTGGATAAATTGTAGACAGTAGTAGTAGAGAAAGAGAAAAAAAGAGAAAGAAAGAAAGAAATAATGACAGATAGATAGAGAAAGAAAGAGGGGAGATAAAGAGTGGAGAGAAAAAAGAAAAGAGAAGAAGAGAGAAGAGAGAGAGAGAGAAGAGGAGAGAGAGAGAGAGAGAGAGAGAGAGAGAGAGAGAGAGAGAGAGAGAATCTACGTGTGTGTGTGTGTGTGTGTTGTGTGTGTGTGTGTGTGTGTGTGTTTCTAGGATTTCTGAGAATCGATTCCGTCGCCCGGCGTCTCTCGTGTAGGTGCCGCGGCCACCACCTTCCCTATATGTTTCTCTTCTCCTCCTCCTCCTCCTCCTCCTCCTCCTCCTCCTCCTCCTCCTCTTCCTCTTCCTCTTCCTCTTCCTCTTCCTTCAACTTCTTCCTCTTCCTCTTCCTACTCCTTCCTCTTCCCCTTCCTCTTCCTTCTTCTTCTTCTTCCCCTTCTTCTTCTTGTGACCTCTGACGCTTAGCATCGCTTCATAGGTCCTCTTCAACTTCGTCTCCTTAGTCAACTTATCTTGTCAACTCTTCCCTTGGCTATTTCACTTGGGATCTTAATTCCTTGTCTTCTTTGTGTTCTTTTTTCCTAGCCTTTTCTTTCTGCCTCTTCTCTTTCCCTCCTCTTGTAGCCTCCCTGCCTCTTGTATCTTCTTTATTTTTATTTTTTAATTTTTTTACGTTGAAGCCTATAGCGCCGGTAGGTGTAGGAGAATCGTGATGTCGGTCGCTCTCGCCCGTTGATGGCGCAGGACTGGATTTTTATAGTGACACCTGGGGTTTTAGGTGAAGATCCCGTTTTTTGTGATGTTCGGATCCTCAGTTAGACTCATGCTGCCACCTGGTGTTTCCTCCGTCGCAATCGCAGTCGAAGAACAGATATAGCTGCATTTATAGTGGTTTCTTCAGCCACTCGACGATGGATTTGACAGTTGCTCCTTGGTGGGACTTGAACTCGGGCCTTCTGCTCCCCTACCATGCTCTTGTCGACCGCATTAAAGAAGGTCGAAAGAGCTGCCCCCGGCAGGATTCGAACTCGAAACATTGAGCTCCAAGCTCCAAGACGCTAACCACCCGGCCACCGCCTCCCCAAATGTTCTACTTATGGTTTTTTTTTTCCTTATTCCACAAATGTCTGCTCTCCTAAACACTACACCCTCCCTTCTTGCCAAGGCGGAGAAGGGGTAGATAAATGGACAATTACAGAGATAATGAGAAGGGAACGTAAATGATGACTAAAACTTGGAAGGGCTTGTAATTGCTTCAAAAATGCCTTAAAATACGAGAAAAAACCTATTTGAAGCGTAGAAAAGCCTATAGGAAGCGTGGAAAAGCCTATAGGAAGAGTGAAAAAGCCTATATGAAGAGTGGAAAAGCCTATATGATGAGTGGAAAAGCCTTTATGAAGAGTGGAAAAGCCTTTATGATGAGTGGAAAAGCCTTTATGAAGAGTGGAAAAGCCTTTATGAAGAGTGGAAAAGCCTTTATGAAGAGTGAAAAAGTAGGAGACCAGGAGGGGAAGTGGACACAAGAGAAGGACGGGAAGTAATTACGTGAGAGTCGCGGCGTCAGTCAAAGGCTAAAGGCAAGGTGGCTGGATGATCCCACTCAGGGCAGAGTAGATATAGCGAGGGCTGGGAGGAAGAGGAAGAGGAAGAGGAAGAGGAAGAGGAGGAGGAGGAGGAGGAGGAGGAGGAGGAGGAGGAGGAGGAGGAGGAGGAGGAGGAGGGGAGGGGAGAGGAGAGGAGGGAGAGGAGAGAGAGAGAGAGAGAGAGAGAGAGAGAGAGAGAGAGAGAGAGAGAGAGAGAGAGAGAGAGAGAGAGAGAGGAGAGGAGAGAGAGAGAGAGAGAGAGAGAGAGAGAGAGAGAGAGAGAAAAAAAACAAAATCAGGCAGACAGATTGAGATAATCAGACAGATAGAGAGAGAAAGACAGACAGACAGAGAGAAAAAGACAGACAGACAGACGGACAAAGAGAGAGAATCAGACAGATAGAGAGAGAAAGACAGACAGACAGAGAGAAAGACAGACAGACAGAGAGAAAGAGAGAGAATCAGACAGATAGAGAGAGACAGACAGACAGAGAGGGACAAGAGATAATTAGACAGAGAAAGAGATTATCAGAGAGAGAGAGAGAGAGATAGAGAGAGTATATTTGAACTAGTGTTGCAGGTCTCGAGACTGGTCTTGGTCTCGAGACCGGTCTCGAGACCAGTTTGATGTGGTCTTGGTCTTGGTCTCGTTTGATGTGGTCTTGGTCTTGATCTTGGTCTTAAGCTTCTGGTCTCGGAGTTTGGCTCGAGACCAGGTCGAGACCAGGATTATAAAGTGCGTTGGGACGTGGGGAAGGTTGGAATTTATTATCGTACACGGAGAAAAATCATGACTGTTTCGATTCACGGCGTACCATACAGCGTTGTACGATACTGCCTGACTAGCTCTACGGTGATGATGCATGAGCTGAACCCTGCGAGCGCTGATAGAGTGCGTGCGAGTCGAGAGAACATACATGACCAGTGGCGCCCACAGGCGGATGCACTGGACGCACGTGCATCCACTGTAATCCTCAAGACATGTGTGGGCCCCTATAAAGGCCCCCTAGTGGCCTCTATAAGGCCCCTTATAATCCTATAAGGGCCCCCCTAGGGGCCCCTAAATAATCTTTTGTTTACTTTACCTTAATATAATTTTCAGATATCTTCAAAATGCACCTAAAATTGATCATAACTGCAAAAAAATTCAGGGGGGGCTTACAGCGCCCCCTGGACCCTCCAGCTGAGTAGGCGCGCTTCGCTCGCCACCCACACCCATCACCAGTGAGCCTTATATAATATGTGCGTCCACTACAGGTATCTCTGCGGGCGCCCCTGTGCATGACGTGGCCATTCTCACAGTGATAATCTCTGTTTGCACGCACGCATGTTTGCAGCTTTGTTCACCTCCGTGTACTTCATATATGTGTAGGCCTATGCAACCCCGCACCCTTCGTACACGTACACCACAGGTTTAGCTAGCTCGCTTGGAAAACGTAACCACACAAATTGCTATTTTCCTATGTTTGTTTCTTCATGTCAACGAAGCAATGCAAGCAGAAATATTTGACCTAGATGTTCAGTTGTTCACATATATTAAATTTTGTAAATATATTTACTCCGTTATACGTTACCCTTACCCCCTTCTACCAGAGCTCGTTAGTCGTTACATCGAGCACATCTGGCAGCAGGGTTGTCAGGTGCACAAACCATAAAATATACTTTCGGCATTCTCTTTACTTTTTTGGCATTTTCAATTTTCTATCATAAGAAAAAGAAATTCAATTGGCGAATATTTCTGGCAAATTCCAAAATTTATTGAGTAATTTCCGGCAAGAAATACAACAATTGGCAGGACCTGCCAACTCTGTCTGGCAGTGACATAGGACGTCGGACAGTGAGGTGTAGGCTACTGGACTAGTCTCGCTTAGTTTCCGTTCGCACACCGGAATGAGTAATCATGTCGGCATCTTCAGCAGTTATCAAATTTGCGTTCAAGGACCACAAGTAGTTTTTTTATAAGAAACACGGAAACCAGAAGCACAAAGCAGTTTGTACTTTCTGCCAGCAAAGCATTACGGACAAGGCTGGCACGACGTCATTTTTAATTTGGCATTTTCAATTATTTTTGCATTTGATACCTGAGACTATATGGAAAATTTAATTAGGTCCGTTATATTCAAAGGTACATTATGAGAAAAAAAATTAAAACCCATTCCTTACAAACAGGACAGGACAATACAATTTAGTATTTACGCAGTACGGACCAAAAACATTCAGATAATAGTCATATTTATAAAAAATATTTTCATATGTCTGTTCTTAGTCTTGGTCTGTTTCGGAGGGTCTGGTCCTGGTCTTGGTCTCGGAGGGTCTTGGTCTTGGTCTCGGAGGGCTGGTCTTGGTCTTGGAAGATCTGGTCTTGGTCTTGGTCTCGAAGGGTCTGGTCCTGGTCTTGGTCTCGGAGGGTCTGGTCTTGACTACAACACTGATTTGAACCCTATGAGGACAAGGGACTGAAAATGGAAAAGAGCTTATTTTTGAGTTATTCAGAATGCGGATGGATTAGAGAGTGAGCCGCCGGGTGGAAAGGAGGAAGAACAACATGAAAGCCGATGAGAGGAGGAGGAGGGACGGCAGATTGGCGAGAAGGAAAAATATATAGGGTTAGACAGTAAGCTGGAACTACGAGACGGTAGAAAAGGATGAGAGAGAGAGAGAGAGAGAGAGAGAGAGAGAGAGAGAGAGAGAGAGAGAGAGAGAGAGAGAGAGAGAGGAGAGAGAGAGAGAGAGAGAGAGAGAGAGAGAGAGAGAGAGAGGAGAGAGAGAGAGAGAGAGAGAGAGTAGAGGAGAGAGAGAGAGGGAAGAGAATCAGACAGATATAGAGAGAGGAGAAAGGCAGACAGAGAGAGAAAAAAGAAACAGACGGAGAAAAAAAAATCAGACAGACAAGCGAAAAAAATATCAGACAGATAGGGAGAGAGACAGATAGAGAGACAGACAGAGAGATATCAGACAGACATAGAATCAGACAGAGAGAGAATCAGACAGACATAGAATCAGACAGATAGAGAGAATCAGACAGAGAGAGAGAGAGAGAGCAGAGACGAGAGAGAGAGAGAGAGAGAGAGAGAAGAGAGAGAGAGAGAGAAGAGAGAGATGAGAGAGGACGAGAGAGAGGAGAGGAGATAGTTACCTGCCCTCTCCCTCCCAAGAGAAGCCTGGCGGGCAGTGTTGTTCTCTTACCTCTTGAAAAAATAAAGAGAATCCTTTGAAGACAAACTCTCAAACCCAAGTTGTGAAAGGCAACAGGGAGCTCAAACTTCCCTTGTAGCGCTACCTCTGTATTTTGTTTCTAGTCTTCAATCAATTATTTTATCAATCATTTCATTTTCTCTCTAGTCTTCAATCAATCATCAATCATTTTATTTTCTCTCTAGTCTTCAATCAATCATCAATCATTTGATTTTCTCACCATTCTTCGAGGTTCTATAATTGATTGACATAAACGGAAAGCAATGAAAGTGTGGAAATTGAACGTGCAAACCAGGCAGCCAGACGCCATTCTAAAATCAAGATGCAGAGAAGACATATTTATGATCAGGGTTTGGTTAGTTGCAAGGTGTGAGTTCAGTGTTCATTTTCTTCTGTGTTTAAAATATAGGCTTTCCTTCATACTACTTAGCGCCTCC
>JACEEZ010008303.1:129420-149420 GCA_016584305.1 Chionoecetes opilio | reverse complement strand
GGTGTGACGGTATAGAAGGTCCGGCGGTATTGTTTGCCCTGCGCATGCGAAGAACTTAACCTTATAACCAACCAAATCAACCAACTTACCTAACTTATAACCAACCAAACAACCTAATATACCTTACAATACCTAACATAACATAAAATACACATAACATACCGCCCTAGAGCGTGAACTTTGGTCAGAGTAACAGCCCGCGTCGTCTGTTTGTTTACATCCACCGAGTTATGCACATGCGCAGGACCAACCGTACCGCCACACCGGTGTCGTGTGGGCAAGTGTCTGTTTATGAGAAAATGTCTATTTACTAACAAAGGCAAAGAAAACGGGAGTTGAGGAGAATAATTACTAATATTGACTTGATCAACAAAGGCATGTCCAGGCGTCCTACGACAACAAACCCGTCTTTATTTATCATTAAAGGGGGAGGGGGGGGGGCACGAAGTGGAACACTCGCCGACGTCGGCGAGAATTCCTATCGTCGACAGTTATAGGTATGGTTTTGAGCATATATGATATATGAGGCATTCAATTTCGTACAGAAATGTCTTAACCACCCGTAAATAACCCCATCTCCTGCTCAGAGGACATTTCTGTACGAAATTGAATGCCTCTTATATCATATATGCTCAAAACCATACCTATAACTGTCGCCGATAGGAATTCTCGCCGAAGTCGGCGAGTGTTCCACTTCGTGCCCCCCCCCTCCCCCTTTAATGATAAATAAAGACGGGTTTGTTGTTGTAGTACGCCTGGACATGCCTTTGTTGATCAAGTCAATATTAGTAATTACTCCCCTCAACTCCCGTTTTCTTTGCCTTTGTTAGTAAGCAGACATTCCCTCATAAACAGACACTTGCCCACACGACACCGGGTTTCGAGCTCTCACCGCGAAATCTCGGCTCCGTGCTGAAAAACTGCTGATCAATCTGTTGCGTGTCTCCGGCGGATACTTCAGCAAGGAATTATTACTCAAATGTCAAAATCAAAACTCAAACTTGTCCCAAAGAATATGAAAAAAGCTCACAAATCGCTTTTTTTTCTTTTCCCAGTGAGATCGAAAGTTAAGTATTGTCGAATTATTAAGTATTTAAAGTTAAGATTGGCGTTGGTGATATTCATGCTATATGGTGATATTTTATTCTAGTTCTATTGTGGTTGTGGTGGTGGTGGTAGAGATGCCTCAAACTGAACTCAGACGGATCACACAAACCCCATGAGGGTGAAAAGTCCTCGGGTGCCACACTCCACAGCTGACGGAGAAGAGGACGAGGAGGGCAATCATCTGGTGCGGCGAAGCCTCAGTGCCTCGACGGTTCATGGAGCGGTTGGTGGGACCTGGGGAGAGCTTCCTCCGCCACCTGCTGGGTTACTACTCCGTCCTGATCTTCCAGGATCCACCACGTGGCACGCTGCACACCAAGGGCGGCAACAGCAACGTGCTGGAGTCTTATGTTGCCGCCAAGACCTTGTTTGCGGAATAGCAGACACGCGAGGCCGTCTTAACACAAGAACATAAGAAAATAAGGAAGCTACAAGAGGCCGTGAGACCTACACGAGGTAGTTCCTGTGTAGTCTTGGAGTAAACCCCTCCACCGTTCATTTCCCGCACCGTTAGTTTCAAGTTTCAAGTTTATTGAGAGAAAAGGTGGGGGAAGTTACAAAGAGGGGGGGGGGGACAAGAATACAAGTACAGAAATACAGAAATACAGAAATAGAATAAAGTGGCCGGGCGTTCCGGCTTGCTGATTTTAGTTAAAACGTTCACAAAACATTCACACACACAAAAAAAAGAAAAAAATTTCAATCTAAATATTTTTAAGTAACATAAAAACAAAGGATATAAACACATAATAATTATAGGATGAAGTGAACAGGTAAGTTAAAAGACATGAGTATATACATATAAAAATTTGAAATAAGACAAGACACAGAGAAGAAAAACAAATATGCGTTAAAACAAAACAAAAAACTGAGTAAACAATAGATAATGAATAAGTGATACATAATGTGATATAATATATATAATATATAATATATAATAGTGATATGAATAATGGGATACATAATTAACTCAAAAGAACAGATTAACGTGTTTTTTTTTTTTTTTTTTTTTTTTTTTTTACGAGAAAAAGAAAAGCAAAAAACGTGAGGACATAAAGCAGAGCTAAGAGTAACGTGGGGCGGGATCGGGGTCATCACGCAAGGCCCTCAGGCTCCTGGGGAACCACCCGTGGGAACGATCCGGGGCCGCGTCGCTGAGTTCCTGCAGGACCAGAAACTGCTCCCAGTCTTCCTCCTGCATCCGGAGCCACACTTGTGAGGCCATGTGATGCAGGCGGACATTGATGGCTGGGAGGTCGACGGACTCGTGTAGCGACTCCATTGTCACGAAGTCGTCCCACCTGTGGTTCACCACGAACCTGAGAGCAGCGTTCTGCACCCGTTGCAGCTTACTGATTGCTGTCCTGCTCAGGGCGTGCAGCGGTATCGTGCAGCGGTAGGTGAGGACAGGGAGGACCAGCGCCTTGACGAGGTGGAGCTTCAGCCCTGCGTCGAGGTCCCGGAACCGGTAGAGGGTGAACAGGGCGGACTTTGCGCGCCGTACTCGTGACGTCACGTGCGACACGTACCCTCGCGATGATACTTGCAGGCCGAGGACGGTGCCGCTGGCCTGGAAGTCCACCACTCTACCGTCCACCATTAGCGGTGGGGGGTTCTGGGTCGCCATCGGGATGACGCTGAACTTGGCGAGGTTGGTCTTGATCCTCCACTCCTCCTCGAAGGCGCTGATCCTGGCTACCTCTCTCTCAGTGCGGGCGTTGAGCATGGCGCTGGATCGTCCCGGATGGAAAACGACCTGGGACACATCATCGGCGTACAGGACATTCATGCCCGCCACCGACGACGGGCAGTCACTGGTGTACAGGACATACAGGGTTGGGGAGAGAACACTACCCTGCGGTACTCCTGTCTCCAGTGGGAAACTGGGTGCCGACCTTGATTCTGGCCGTCCGATCCTCCAGAAAGTCGCAGAGTAAACGCTCGACCGGGCCCGGGAGCCCAAGGTGAAGCAGCTTGTACTTGAGTCCAAGGTGCCACACCTTGTTGAACGCCTTGCTGACATCCCGGAGGACCAGATTGCACCTGTAGCCGGAGGCGTGGTGGATGGCGAGGGCCTCCGTGGCCACCGCGATGGCGTGAGTGGTGCCCCTTCCACGGCGAAACCCGTACTGCGCGTCGTTGTACAGGCCGTTTTCCTCCAGGTAGTTGCGGAGCCTCCCAGCGATGACTCTCTCAAACAGCTTTCCCGGAACCTCCAGGAGGGAGATGGGGCGATAGCTGTCTGGGCGGGTAGGTGCCTTCCCAGACTTGATCAACATCCTCATCTCCGCTTCCTTGAAGCGTTCCGGGAAGTAACCCGCCGAGAGAGCCGCGTTCAGGATGTCCCGCAACCGATCCATCGCCCGCTCTGGGATGTGAGAGAGAATAACTTTGTTAATACCGCTGACTCCCGGGCAGGTACTCCTGCTGTGCCTCAGGACCCCCGAAGCTCCCCTGAGGAGATCAGGGAGTCGAGCTCCGAGGTGCCCCTTATCCTCGTCGTGTCCGCCGACTCATAAGGAGTCGACCTACGTAGATTTTCAGTCATATAATCCAGCACAGTGTCATTGTCGTCGTCGTCAAAGTCATCCCGGTACACAGTCTCCCAAACAGAGGTGTGCAGCCGGGCTTTGTCAACGTCGGAGTGGTGTTTAGTCCGTTGGTGTCTACTAAATATGTGTCTTTGTTAGTCGCGCGTCCAGAAAGTCTCTTTACTGCTCGCCAAAAAACTTTTGGGTCCCTGTGTGAAGCCGACAGTCTGGCTAGAGCACTGCCCCAGGACTGTCGGGATTCAACACGTCTGGCGTCCTGTAGTGTTAAGCGTAAATGAATGTAACGTCTGTAATTGTCATAAGTCCAACCTACTCTTCCGGCCTGGGCCCGAAGAGCCTGGAACTGTATACGTGTCATCTGTGTCAGTCTGGAGGGTGTACAGTATGCTGGCGTCTTGTGAGCAGTCTTGGGTATGTGTCTGTCAGCAGCAAGTTTGACTGTGGACATCCACGAGTCAAGTGCCGCGTCAATATCGTCCAAGGTCGCCCGGGATACGTCAGGTAGGTCGGCCATTTGTAGTGACTCGTCCCCGTCAAAAAGCGTCCCAGTCAGTTCTGTTGAAGGCGAAGGATTTAGGAACAGGTATGGGAATGGGGGAAGTGGATATGTCGAGTATAATGGGAATATGATCGCTGGTGGTTAAGGGGCCTGGCGTGATAGAATGATATAAGAAATTAGCGGCATTAGAAAGAACAATGTCAGGAGAAGTAGCAGAAAGAGGGCCGTAGTAAGTGGGAAAGTGTGGACTAAGGTGATTGGCTGTCTGACGTCTGAGGTAGGCCACGAGCTCACGACCGTTTTGATTGGTCGATCTGTAGCCTAGGGTCGGGTGTCTGGCGTTCAGATCCCCAGCAATGAAAACTGGGGATCGTCGTCTTAACAGTCGCAAGAAGTCAGGGTGAGGAAGGAAGGGACGTCTGGGGGGAAGGTATGAGGTGGCGATGAAGACAGGTCCGTCAGATGTGTCTATCTCAATTGCGAGGGTCTCGGACAAAAAATCATCTTCGATCCTGCACTTTAGCGAGCCCCTGACTGCTATGGCGACCCCATCCATGGGCTCGCCGCTGAGATTTTGTTGATAAGTCCTGTACCCTGGAATTTTCAGTCTAGTCTCGTCATTCAGTCCGTGTCCGTTGATCAGGATGATGTCTGGGTCGTATTGTCGGTAACAGTTACTCAGGTCAAAGCGTCGTGTGGTCCAGTGAAGTACATTGTGCTGGATTACTCGTAGACGAGTCACTTCCTGTTTCTATTTCTTCCACCTCTCCGGTAACCTCTAGCAGCGACCTGCCTCACAGCGGCGGGGGGGGTGTCCCCACGCGTATGAGTGTTGGCTGCGTCACTAACCGACCCACCCTTGTTGATTTCATGTGGGGCTTCCTCCTCGGAGCCCGCCGGAGCGAGCTCAGCTGGCGACGCTGCTCGGCTTAGGGTCCCTTCCATGGAGCCAGCCGGGGCGAGCTCCGCGGGCGACGCTGCTCGGCTTAGGGTCCCTTCCGCGGAGCCAGCCGGGGCAAGCTCCACGGCCGGCGCTGATTGGCTGGCGTCCCCCTCGTGACTGACAGAAAGCACATCAACGTTCGAGGTAGTGGTGGTGGCCGCGGCCTGTGATGTATTTGAGGCCTCGTCATTAGCTTCCTCCCCAGGGGCGGGATCAACGGGGTCGACCTGTGTCGGGGCGGTGTCCACTGAGATGCGTGGGGTGGAGGGTGCGGGTGAGGCCACGTGTTCCACGGGAACAGGTACCTGGCGCGTTGGTGAGGACATGGCGACAGGGGTCAAACCACGTCCACCAGTAATTTTTGAATTATTCGCTCCGAAGGGGGGTTGGGAGGCAGTTTAACATTAGGGAGACCATTCAGGGCGAGGCACTCCGCTAATGTCTCCTGGAATGTGCCGGGGTTCACGCTGTTCATGAAGTGGGCCTGCATCAAGCAGATTAGACCCGTCGTGTTGAAGTCTGGTGTTGGTAGTGTAGGTTGAGCGTTGGTGGGTGGGGTTGCTGCCTGCGCGTACGAAGGGGCGGCCCCACGGCCTCCCTCTTGTCGCAGCCGTGCCTCCTTAGCCCTGAGAGCTCGTTTCCGGACCTCGCAACGCATGGCCCTGCAGCTGTGGTCCTTCCCGCAGTTAATGCATAGTTTCTCTGTGGCTTCGCACCTATTGAATCTGTGATCCCGGCTAGCACACTGAGCAGGCGAGGTAGTCTTGAGGCTTGTCACACAGGCTGGTGATGTGCGTTTCGATGGCGTGGCATCTGTCACAAGCAATGAGGGGTGTGTATGTCTCCACACGTATCTGGCCAGGCGGGATTGACATACTGAACAGCCGAATCCCAGACTCGGCTGCTTTACTCGCCATGCTACTGGTTTCAAATGTTATTTTCAGGGTGTTGGACCTCGGGAGCTTGTACACTTCCTGGATCTTAGCCCAGACGTGAACCCGTTCCACCTCGGCCCTGACGGCCTCCGGCTGCTTTGAGCAGATGAGGTCGTCCAGCCGGAAGCAAATGACCGTCCGTTTTGACCGCAGCTCTGGGGGCATGATGGGCATGAAGCCCGCATCCTGAAGGAGCTGAAGTTTCTCCGGTTGGAAGATTGCGTCCGCATCCTGGTCCGTTTGGGTGAGGACGATGACCTTGTCCTTTGCCGGGATCAGGTTGGTAACAGCCAGGCCGTTGGTGGCCAGAATCTCCAGTAAGTTGCGCCGGACCTCGAGCGCGTCCGCGCGCGGGTGCTTAATCCGCACCCGCCCCATTGTAGGGCCTCACCACAGGCTGACAGGCATGATGCCCTGCCACCCAGGTCAGCCTACTCACCCCACACTTCACTCCCACTCGCGTTCCCCAGCACCGCACAGGGCAAAAACACGCATACACTACGGCTGGGTGCCACCAGCCGCGCACCATTCACCAGTGAAAAACACCACCGGTCACACAGATACGCCGGGACCTGAAGGGACGCTTAATGAATGGGGTTGGAGTGGGGACACACCCAGGGCACTGGGCACAACAACAGGGCCCACAGTCACGACACAGGGAAGGGGTAACACACTGGACAAAAAGAAAAAAAAAAAGGTGGGTGGGAGAGTTATCACTGGAAGTGGGGATACCCGGACGCGGGCGTGGGGACACAAGACTATCCACGGGGCAGGTAGGTCACGACACGGCAAGAGTACAATCCACGAGGCAGGTCACGTCCAGCAGGAGGATTATCCACGGGCGGAGGAATGGGGCTGAAGGGAATCCGGCCCCTGATGTGTGACAGTCTTGCGCTTAGCGGCGGCCGCGAGACCAGGCTCGCGTCCCTATGACACCCTGCCACCCAGGTCAGCCGTACTCACACCGCACTTCACTCCCACTCGCGTTCCCCAGCACCGCACAGGGCAAAAACACACAGACACTCCAGCTGGGTGCCACCAGCCACGCACCACTCACCGGTGAAAAACACCACCGGCCACACAGACACGCCGGGACCTGAAGGGACACTTGATGAATGGGGTTGGATGGGGGACACACACAGGGCACTGGGCACAACAACAGGGCCCACAGTCACTACACAGGGAAGAGGTAAACACACTGGACAAACGAGAAAAAGGGTGGTTGGGCGAGTATCGCTGGGGATACTCAGACGCGGGCGTGGGGACACTCGCAAGAGCACTGGGCGACGGTGACGAGCACTAGACAAACCTGGGCGGGCAAATTGAAGTCCTCGGGTAATCCACGAGCAGGAGTCGGTCTGAGTTTTCGAAGAGGGTGATCCAGATGTGGATTCTTTCCTTCCGCTGCTCCACCAAGTGGAGGAGCAGAGGCGAACACGGCCTGAAGACAATCCACGGGGCAGGTCACGGCACGGCAAGAGTACAATCCACGGGGCAGGTATGAGAGGCCACGAGACAAGTCTCGCGTCCCTATGACTCGGGGCAGGTGGTCCGCAGAAATTAAAGTTCAAGGTCACCGTGGTGGGTTTTTAGGCCTGTACACTCAGGTCACGGGCCTCACACACGCTCACAGGTAGACGTGGCCTTCCCAATCACAACACCACGATAATTTAGCAGATTATGGTCACAGCTTACGCACTTGTATATAAAACTGTCTCACTGCGTTAACTTAACCTTGCGTTGATCGATAGTGTAACTTAGATGTCTGTACAAGGTGTTTGGTGCCCAGGAAACACAAAAAACACGGAACGCTTTGAACTACATCCCTTCCCTCCGCGACCTACGACCTCTCTGTGCACCGTTAAACATACATACATAACCTTTATAGTCTTTGAGATTTAAATAGTATTTGTTCTATTGAATAAATATGTTAATTGGTTAAAGTGCTCGCGGGCCAAAAAGAGTCGACCTGCGTCCCGCGGGCCCTTAGTGGGGCCACGCTGGGTTTTAATTAATGTTTGTGGTGGTGAAAATTTAGTAATACGTACTTTATTCTAATGCTCGCGTTCAAAACTATTCATTTACTTCCTATCAAACACATATAAACTTGATAATGTCATCCCGCAAAGAAATCATGAATAACATCAAAACATTAAACAATACCATAATTCCTACGCCCCTCCCGTTTTTTGGTTTACGAGGTGACCTTGCCTGACCTACCTTAACCTTGACCAGAATTGACCTGACCCTGGCCTGCCTTGATCCTGACCTGACCTCCATTACTCGCGTCACCTGACCTGACTATCATGCCTTGGAAATAATATATCAACACAAGATTACTAGCTGGTCCTCAATTTTGTTCCTCGCACAACACAGGGAAGGAAAGACTGTGAATACGTTGGTCATTTTTTCTTTATGAAGCAATTTGCATATAAATAAAGTGTTCTAATTATACGCAAGAAAATAATGTTTTACCCGAACGACTATCAAGAAAAAATCTGGAATTATTATTTTGTGTGTGTGTGTGTGTGTGTGTGTGTGTGTGTGTGTGTGTGTGTGTGTGTGTGTGTGTGTGTGTGTGTGTGTGTGTGTGTGTGTGTGTGTGTGTGTGTGTGTGTGTGTGTGTGTGTGTGTGTGTGTGTGTTCGCGCGCGCGTGCGTGTGCCACGTGTGTCTATCTGTGTAGCTGTAAGTGTGTGTATCTGTGTAGCTGTATGTATGTCTAAATCTAGTCTAAAACCAATTTTTTTGTGATTAATGGGACAGTCGATGACTCCGAGCCTCTGCAGGTGAATGAATTTGTTATTGATCCTTGCTCCACTTACATCTACCTGGGATCTCCCTTCACCAGCGACGGCTCGGTGTCAACCGCAGTAAAAGTGCATGCTAAGAATAAGTTGTGCCATGTTTTAAAATTTGTGTCATTTGTTAATAAAAACAACGATGTGCCATTCATAGTTAAACGACGAGTTTTCGACGCAGCATTGATGTCCTCACTTTTGTATGGCTGCGAGTCATGGGTGGAAGCTGATCTTAAACCCGTTATCAAATTATACAATTGGGCCCTAAAACAGCTTTTGGGAGTAAGAAAATCAACCCCAAACAATGTCTGCTACGCTGAGATAGGATACACAACATTACCTGATATGATTCAACTGAAACAATACAAATTCTTTTCTAAAATGAGATCCGAAAGATCTGATCTTACGGATGATCCTCTAATGTTCGCCATCTCAACAGTTTTGGGTGCCAGGACGCCTAGTGGAAGGAGAATACGTAGCTGTATGGATAATGAGATCCCTGATGTAAATATTCTAATGCAAAGTGTGATTTCATCCATTATCCAGTCAAATGCATCAAAATGTATAGTGTATAAAGACATCAATCCCGACCTTAAGGGCGTGGTCGCCTCCCAGTCGAGGAGCGGTTATGCGTATGTGGGCACGTACAGACAGAGAGACATGTAGAAGAGGACTGTCCATTTTCTTATAATGTTAGACAAGCGTTTGACCTTAACAAGTTAGAGGAACTTTTTACTGGCAGATATTCACATGATACAACCTGTAAAGTGATTCACGATATCCTCAGACTTTATATGTAAGAAGCGAAGCATCAGGATATATTGCTGTGCTGTTTTATTAATGTTTCATGTTGTGTTTCTGTCCATATGTTTGTGTCATTTGTCTTGGTATTATAGGCTATTTTTATTTTACTCTATATTTTGAGTTTGTATAGTAATTTTACTCCTAACATTTATGTTTTAACTATTAAATAGGTTAGTTTTCTGCATTTTACGTTTTTCCCCGTAATGTATCGCGTGGTTTTGTTTAGCAATTTTTACACTTAACATTCATCTTTTTAGAATTTTATAATCTTTCTGGTATTACTTTTAATGTTTTGTTTCCTTTGGTGTTTTACTTTTTAGTAACGTGTTCTTACTTTCCTTTTTATGACTTATTATTTTTCACTTTTTGTCTTATTAGTGTTTTTCAGTGATATTATTTTTTAGATGAATATTTTGTATAATTTCAGTTGAGCTACCTCTCAGTAATATAACTATACGTATTTGTATGCAAAGTTTTTTTGTGGACTACAGTTTAGGCGAATTATTCCATATATTTATACTGTTGCAAACTTGATATTACGTTAAATGTTATGTAATTTATACAGTAATATGTATGCTGTGGTCAATACATTTATCTATCTATCTATCTATCTTATGTATGTATGTGAGAGGTAACAAGAAATATAGAGCAATATAAATAATACAACGCGTCACTACAACAACACGTCTACCTTACAGTCCCGTGAAGCGAGGCGCCAGACAGCCCTGACGTTAGCACGTGACGTATGCACGGAATACGCGAATCAATCTCCCTCATTTGCATATAAATACAGTGTTTGTCTCGATCCGCCGCTCCGATGATGGACAGGTTTCCGCAGGACAAATAAACTGTAACTGCGCAATTCTGGTGTGTGGCATCCCTGGCCCCCTACACGACACGTACGGAGTCAGAGGGTGCGAGTAATCAAGTCGTCACACGTTAAGTTGGCGAAAATGGGACCCCTTCACTCCCCCTTCCGAACGCACGCGGGATTGGCTGAGGTGTTGGGTGAACGCATCCCCTGACGAGGAAAAAACATCTTACAGTCTAAACATCTTACGGCCTAAACATCTTACGGCCTAAACATCTTACGGCCTAAACATCTTACGGCCTAAACATCTTACGGCCTAAACATCTTACGGCCTAAACATCTTACGGCCTAAACATCTTACGGCCTAAACATCTTTTAAGGCCGAAAGTTGTGACAGCCTAACTGGATCACGGGCGTAAAAAATACGGCCTAACATTCCCGAACTCAATGATAAAACTAGTGTTGTGTTCATGCGGTGTACACAGAGCAAAAGGAAAACATTCAGATGGTTTACACACAATAAGATAAGATACCTTGATCCTATCTAGACACTTTGCAAGTACCAACTACAAGGTTATTGACTATACAAAGCGCCACCACGCCAGGACGAACTTGGTGGACTCGAACCGCTGACCGAATGCAGGGACTCTACACGCAAGCTCACGAGTCTACTAACCGAGCCACCCTGACGGGTTTGCACACAATAAATAAATAAATGCATCAAGCAATAAATAAATGAATTAAAGAAAAGTTTATATCGTGGGAGGGAAAGAACAATACATGTAGCCTACGCGTTGCACTCATGTGACACTCACGTATTATAAAGGAATAACAAGGAAGAACATACAACAGTCTTACTGTGTCAAACGGGACTGTCTCTGTGACTACTTTCTACTTGTATAGTACTTCAAGTTAAGAGACAAAAGAACTGCTAAGTTGAAGGCTTCTACCCACCCCCCACCTTCCAGCATATGCCGACAGGAAAAAATTGGATAAAACATCATGCAGTATGAAATAGCTGCCATGGACTTCGATGATATGCTTTTTTTTTTTTTACAGCACAAAAGACTGGCCAAGGGCATTAAAAGTAACAAAAAGCCCGTTTAGTTGCCAGTCCCTATAAAAATGACAGTAAGAGAATAAAGAAAGGGGTTGGGCCATTTTAGTTCGGGAGGTGTCTTGTCACTTTTCTCTTGAAAAGATTTACGTCGTAGGAAGGTGGAAAAAGAAGTCTTAGGAAGGCTGAAGAAGAGAGAGACACTAACATAAACCTATAGCAAGGAGAACAGAGAACAACAAACTCAAACAGGAACAAATTCACACAGGAGCGAAGTAATTGAGTTAGGCAACTGATGGTAAGTATTTATCTACTATGTTCTGAAACGCCGCAATAGTGTTATTACTATATAATCATAACTACTTGCGCTGGAAGAGAGATCCAAACATTAATAACTATATTAAAGAAAAATTGCTTTGATTAATGTAACCGAAATCGTTTATTATGTTTAACACAACACAATGAACACACGAAATAAGACAATAAAGATATTCTGTGTATATCCAGCGAGTCGTTTAAGCTTTGAATACTGTAAGTGTGGCTTCTGTACGATATTAAGTGGGGCGGTAAAACTTAACAAGAAAGCACGCAGGCAACACTACAACTGCAGCGGCTTACAGAATAACAGCTTACACCGGGTAGGTTGGCGGCGAAATGTAGGACCTTTTGGCTACGGAGCTTTTGGTCACGGGCAAAAGCAAACCGTCTCGCTAATTCCAGGTCTCGGAAAAACCTAACCTGACCTGACCTGACCTAGCCTCAAAAACTAATCGTCTCACTAACCCTAGGTCTCTAAAAAACCTAACCTGACCTAACCTAACTTAACCTAACCTAACCTCAGTCTCACCTAACCTAACCTAACTTAACCTAACCTATCGACACAGAAGAAGCCGACCAACCCTTCACACTGAATCGTTTTGCTGACCGAAGGGAAGAGTCGTTATTGTAAAGAAAGAGACCCTCACTGTAGCCCCCTAAGCCCTCCCCTCCCCTCGAAGAAAGGAAAAAGGAAAATAAGAAAGAAATGATGGAAAGAAAAAAGGAATAAGAAAGCAGTATGAGTAAAGTTGGGATATGTGGTGTGTGTGAGAGAGAGAGAGAGAGAGAGAGAGAGAGAGAGAGAGAGAGAGAGAGAGAGAGAGAGAGAGAGAGAGAGAGAGAGAGAGAGAGAGAGAGAGAGAGAGAGGAGAGAAGAGAGAGAGAGAGAGAGAGAGAGAGAGAGAGAGAGAGAGAGAGAGAGAGGAGAGAGAGAGAGAGAGAGAGAGAGACGATACAGAAGAAAGAGAGATATATTGAGAGAGGAGAGAAAAAAACAATAAAAAACTGAAAATAAGAAGATAAAAGAAAAAATAGAGCAAATCTAAGGGCACAAATATGAGAAAGAAAAGAAAATGAAACAAAAAAACAAAGAAACAACAAATAGGGAAGGAAAAAGAAACAGGAATGAGAGAGATAAAAAAAAAGCAGTCAGACAGTGAGAAAGAAAAAATGAGAGAAAGAGAATAAGAAGACAGACAGAGAGAGAAATAAAAAATGAAAGAGAAAGAAAAAAACTGTCAGACAGAGAAAGAAAAACTGAGAGAGAGAGAGAGAGGAGAGAGAGAGAGAGAGAGAGAGAGAGAGAGAGAGAGAGAGAGAGAGAGAGAGAGAGAGAGAGAGAGAGACCCATCAGGTGCCCAGTAATCACCTCTTTGGCAACATTCGACCCACCAGAAGACAAGTACCAAATGGGTGCCACTTATCCCTTTTATTTTATTTTATTTCGCGTTATTACTGAGGAGGCCGTGGCATGTAGGCCATTAAGGCATCTCAATTGTATTCATGTTAGTGTGTGCCGCTGTGTATTCTCATGGTGGTAGTAGTATAGTAGTAGTAGCAGTAGTAGTAGTAGCAGTAGTAGTACCACCCTTGAGGGTGGATGTGTGTGTGGTTGGCTCCATTCAATAGGGCAAAATTATGTGTATACACAGTATTGATTCATATGAAACTAAACACACGGAACCGTGAATTTGAGAAGTGTGTAATGATATATGTTTTGTGTGAATACAAGCATTGGTCCATGTGGAAAGTGCAAAGCTGTTGTAAAAAATAATCGACTCTGTGACTCTCTGTATATGTCTGTATAGGAGGAGAGCGAGCGACAAAGAGGGATATCAGGTTTCCTTTCCCCTCCCCTCCCCCCTTCGTCCTCCCCTCGTTCCTTCCCTCCTCCCCTATGGGTAAGTGCTATGTGTGTGTGTGTGTGTTTGTGTGTATGTGAGTGTGATTGTGTGTGTGGGCGTGTGTGTGTGTGTTTGTGTGTGTGTGTAACGTATATATATGAGTGCTACCGTATATATGTGAGTGCTGTGTGTGTGTGTGTATATGTAAGTGTGTGTGATTGTGTGTGTGATTGTGTGCGTGCGTGTATGTGCGTGTGTGTGTGTGTGTGGGTCCCATCCCTCCCATCCCTTCCCTCATCCCCCCCCCTTCCCTTTTCCCTTCTCACCACCCTCGCTCTCTGCCTCAGGATGTTCTCCCCCCATCCCCAACCCATTACTCTTCCCATCCCCTCCCGTGTTGGGTGTGTCTCACCAAAATTTGAAAGACGCTTCTTTGTTTCAATATTAAGATAAGTAGAGGGGTGAGCGAGTAAATAAGTATTTGAGGTTTTGTTAGAGAGCCGAGCCATCCACATCATGTGAGTACCTATTAATAGTGATAATAATGATAATAATTTTATTTCATCCTACTGCAGGACATGTATAATTGTAAATCATTAATAAGTTGAATTTAGTATAACTATTTCAGTGGGACTACTACTATTACTACAAAACAAATTGTATCACTGTTATTGCTTATCATTGATGATACTTGTTCTTGTTATTGTTGTTATTGTTGTTGATGCTATCATTGTATCTGTTAATATTGATGCAGCTCTTAATATTAGGTGTACTTAATTTTACATTTTACTTTGATTTTAAATAATCATTGATCTATCTCTCTATCTCTCTATCTCTCTTTATTTTTTTTTTTTTTTTTTTTTTCTCTCTCTCTCTCTCTCTCTCTCTCTCTCTCTCTCTCTCTCTCTCTCTCTCTCTCTCTCTCTCTCTCTTCTTCTTCTTCTTCTCCCTTCCCCTCTCCTCCTTCTCCCTTCCCCTCCCCCCCTTCTCCCTTTCCCTCCCTATCCTTCTCAATGGCATTCCATTCCACACCCTGCCCCTCTCCCTCCCTCCTTCCCCTTCTCTCTCTCTCTCTCTCTCTCTCTCCTCTTCTCTCTTCTCTCTCTCCTCTCTCTCTCTCTCTCTCTCTCTCTCTCTCCTCTCCTCTCTCTCTCTCTCTCTCCTGACATAGCGTAATGCTTATAATAAAATGTATTGCTGGTGCGTATTATAAAATGTCTGGCTCACGAACTCCAGGAGCATGTTGTCAATTACGAGGCGGGATCACAAATGTGTAATTGTAGTTGTGTTAAGGAAAAAAAGTGTGTTCCACTGTAGGAGGGGAGATGAGTGTCGAAACCGTAACTCCCATGGGACGTGAACAGGGAGGGAGAGGAAGAGGAGGAGTTGGGCGACAGCCAGGAGCCCCAGGAAGAAGGTCAACAAGATGAAGACAGAGGACATTGAAGTGCCAGACAGCCCCCACCACCATCACCGTTATCGTCACCGCGCACTCCACCACCGCCACAACATGATGTGTCCCAACTGAACCTCGATGCGGAGGAAAACGAGAGGGGAAATTTCCTCTGGAAAGGTCGAACGGAGGAAGAAACAATAAGATTGGTAAATAACACCTACCTTTAGCTAGTTGGGTGGTCAGCCAATAATCTTTTTGAGCAACCAAAATGTACAGTCATGACCAAACTAGTCAAAGAAATGGTCGGCCTTATCAACAACTACACCCTAGGCACGCCCTTTGCACCACATGCGCTGAAAGTCCTCTTCCTTCTCCCTAAACTCTTCTTCCAGAAGACACATCAAAAGGCCAAGACAAACAACAATGTGAAAGCACTCACAAGAAGAGTTGACCTATGGGAACAAAATAAACTGGATGAGCTCCTTGAGGAATCGAGAACCATACAGAAAAGACTACCACGACGTCCCCTAAATAAACATAGGAATGACGATAAGGCACGCGGCTTTGCAGATAGGATGAGACAAGGCAACGTTTCATCCGCACTCCGGGCACTTGATGAAGATCAGAACGGTGGTGTGTTGCCACTCCACGAGGAAACCATCCAATTGCTGAAGGACAAACATCCTCCACCCAGCAACTTAGAGGGACTAAGACTGCAGGGACATCATCAAATCTCAAACAGCGTCATATATGAGATGATAACAGGAGAGATGGTGTGGAAAAAAGCTCTCCATACAAAAGGCAGCGGGGGTCCCTCAGGCATGGATGCAAGAGGGTGGCTACGCCTACTGAGCAGCACTCACTGGGGCAGTGTCGCTGGTGACTTGTGCAGCGCCATAGCAGCACTAGCGAGAAAACTTGCCGCCGCCAACTGTCGACATGTTGACGCCCTGACTGCTTGCCGCCTTATCCCCCTTGACAAGAAGCCAGGATTGGCTTCGGCATTGGCTATCGGCATTGGGGAAGTCCTCCGCCGGATTATAGGGAAATGCATCATGGCGGTGGTCAAGGAGGATGTAAGAAGAGCGGCAGGGAACCTACAGGTGTGTGCGGGACAGCAGGCAGGTGGGGAAGCGGCCATCCATGCCATGAGGGAGATCTTTGGTCAGGAAGAATGTGAAGCGGTGCTGTTAGTGGACGCTAAAAATGCATTTAACACTATAAACACAAAGACAATGCTTCACAACATTCGAATTAAGTGTCCCCCACTCGCGACATATGTGGAAAACACATACAGAGATCCTTCAGACATGTTCATAAGTGATCATAGTAATAATAGTAGTGTTAACATTTTGAAATCAAGGGAGGGAACAACGCAAGGTGACCCAGTAGCCATGGCAATGTACGACCTTGGTCTATCAGTGCTTCAAGAGGAGATTTCATATGAAAAAACACAGGTGAAGCAAGTGGCATATGCGGATGACCTAACAGGGGCCGGGAAAATCACAGACTTAAAGAAGTGGTGGGCTCTTGTGAAGGAGACCGGCCCTACTAGAGGATACACACCCAACGCCACCAAGCCCATACTTATTGTAAAACCCGAACATTATGAAAATGGAGTGCGACTTTTCAGTGACACGTGGGGTCATTGTGACAAAGGACGGGCAGCGGCACTTGGGTGCAGTGATTGGAACAGAGGAGTTCAAGGCGAAATACGTTGGGGAGAAAGTGTCGGAGTGGGTGAAAGAGGTGGGCGTCTTGTCCGGCATGGCCAAGACAGAACCACACGCAGCTTACTCAGCATTCACGCATGGCCTACAACAGCGATGGAGCTTCGTCAAGCGCACCATCCCAGGCATCAGCCTTCTCCTCAGACAGTTGGAAGAATCCATCAGAAAAACCTTCCTACCAGCACTGCTGACATCTCATATCATCATAGGGGATAACTTGAGGGAGCTGCTGACATTTCCACCAAGACTGGGTGGGATGGGTATCACGTCCCCTGAGAAACTGGCCGATGAAGAAAACCGAAACTCCATCAACCTCACCAGTTCCCTCACCGAAAAAATCATAGCTCAAGACGCAAATGGTGAAACAGACCAGAATGCGATCTTGGAGCTAAAGAAAACCATTTCTAGAGACAAACAAAGTGCACAAGTGGAAAGCTTGGAACGCCTAAAAAGCGCCCTGCTGGATGATACCGTGAGGAAAATTCACAATGCACAGGAAACGGGAGCGTCCAACTGGCTAACATGCTTGCCTATCAGAGCAATAGGCTTCAGCCTCAACAAACAAGAATTCGTAGATGCCGTTGCTCTGGGGTATGGCTGGCCAGTGGAGGGAATTCCCAAAACCTGTGTATGTGGAGTTCCAAACAACGTCGATCACACCATGACGTGTAAAAGGGGGGGATTCGTATGCATCAGACACGATGAGGTGAGGGATGTGAAGGCCAGTATGCTCAGGGAGGTGTGCCGCGACGTCTCCACTGAACCAACTCTTCTCCCCATTGATGGTGAACAATTGCAGTACAGGACGGCCAACATCGCCAACGAGGCCCGAGTGGACGTAAGTGCTCGTGGTTTCTGGACCAGAGGACATAGAGCCTTCATGGACATCAGAATCTTCGATCCGATGGCCGCCAGCCACTGGAGGATCTCACTGGAAGCTGCCCACCAAAAGAATGAGCAGGATAAAATCAGGGCGTATGGAGATAAGATTTGAAATGTTGATCATGGCAGCTTCACACCCCTGGTCTTCACTACGTCCGGCGGGATGGGCCCCAAGCCAAATGCTTCTATTCAAGACTAGCAGATGTAATGGCAGAAAAGAAGCACTAGCCAAGGAGCCACGTTGTCGCCTGGATGAGGTGCCGTCTCTCCTTCTCCCTGCTCAGGTCTGCCCTCCTATGTCTCAGGGGTACTAGATATTCCGCCCCCACAACCATCGATATAGCTGGCCTGGACTACCAGGCCACTGTAGTGGAGAGTGGCATATTAGTGTAGGTGGTGTAGAGAGGAGAGTAATTAGTAGATAAGTAGTAGTAGTATGGTTGGATGCCACAGTCAGTAGCGACCGGAGTTGGGGCTACTGACCTCCAATTCGTGGAGCCCGCGTATATTTCATAAATAAACATGGGGTGGAGGTATCATTTAGTAGTAGTAGTAGTAGTAGTAGTAGTAGTAGTAGTAGTAGTAGTAGTAGTAGTAGTAGTAGTAGTAGTAGTAAATAGTTAGAAGTAGTAGTAATTAGTAGTAGTAGTAGTAGTAGTAGTAGTAGTAGTAGTAGTAGTAGTAGTAGTAGTAGCAGTAGTAGTAGTTAATAGTAGTATAAGTAGTGGTAGTAGTAGTAGTAGTAGTTAGTAAAAGTTAGTCGAGGAAGTAGTAGTAGTATAGTAGTAGTAGTAGTAGTAGACGTTGTTAGTTAGTAATAGTTAGTAGAAGTAGTAGAAGCAGTAGTAGTAAACTGATCAGAATATGTAATAATATCTAAATCAGTATATGAGTGATGATGGATGATGATGATGATGATGATGATGAAGGTGAAAATGAAGGTGAAAAAGAAAAAAAGAGAAAAAGAAAAAAAGAAAAAAAGCAGATAAGAGAAATAAGAAAAAGAAGGCGAGAAGAGAAGAAAATGACTTAACAGCCGACCATACACACACACCATCAGAAATACAAAGAGCCGACACACTACCAAAAAATGGGAAAGAAACGAAGGAAAGAAAAAATGGAATAAGAAAGCAGTATGAGTAAAGTTGAGAGAGAGAGAGAGAGAGAGAGAGAGAGAGAGAGAGAGAGAGAGAGAGAGAGAGAGAGAGAGAGAGAGAGAGAGAGAGAGAGAGAGAGAGAGAGAGAGACAGAGAGAAGAGAAGAAGATAGGGAGAGAGCAGCTGAGGAGAGGAGAATGAGAGCAGAGGATACGAGAGAGAGAGAGAGGAGAGAGAGAGAGAGAGAGAGAAAAAAGAAAAAAAACCCCACCTTGTCACCCCTACACAGCACTCACAACAGCAGCCATACAGCTATCTCTCTCTCCACGACTATTGGGCGCTCCATTGCCTCCTCTTGCTAAACCGTGACACACACACACACACACACACACACACACACACACAGTCCACACCACACACACACACACACACACACACACCATTAATGACCATAAATCCCTTACCTAGTCATGTTACGCTAGTCATATATTTCTCTATACCCTGCTTATTGCGTATATATTTCTTTTTACCCGCTTTTATGTAACTTTTTACCTCAGAATTGGTGTTTCTTTTACTATTTTAAACTATTATTTCCATGGTACATTTTCAGCCACTGGCGCGCGCGCGCGCACACACACACACACACGCCACGCACACGCACACACACACACACACGTAGTTGTTGTTGGGTACTCCGTAGTGTAGTGGTTAGCACGCTCGGTTCACAGACGGGAAGTACCGATTTCGATCCCCGGTCGGAGTGGAGAGAGATGGGCGGTCTCCTTAAAACCCGAGCTCCGGTCTACCCAGCAGTGAATGGGTACAGGTTGTTAGCCGGGGGTTTTGACTCGCCTCCCTGGGTGGTGGCTTCCCCCTACACTAAGCACTAAGGATGAATGATAAAATGCAGAAATGGAGACGGGGCCATACGAGTGTAGCTCAGGCTCTGTAAAATACAACTAGATGAGCACACACACTTCCCTCTAAGCATAAACCTAAGTAATATTTTCATTTTCATGAAATAGAATGTCGAGAAGTTTCTCGTTGAAGAGGTTAAAGTTTCAGAGTATGTTCATCAAGATATTTGAATCTCTCAGTGTCTCGGAGGGTGGTGATTGCGGCAAGACTCAGTGTGTCAAGAGTTCTTTTTTTTTTTTTTTACATCACAAAGGACTGGCCGGAGAGAAGTACCGCAAAGAAGTTCGCAGAGAAGCACCAACAAGGA
>JACEEZ010008303.1:111920-124420 GCA_016584305.1 Chionoecetes opilio | reverse complement strand
CAAAAAGGAGGAAGAACAGCCTGTTATGGCTGGTTGCCGACTTGCCCTTGCCCGGATTCGAACCAGGGCCCGAAGATTCGTAGCTTGGCGCGCTAGTCTACTACACCACGGAGGCGAGGCTGTGTTTAAGTGACTGTTGAAAATGAGTGCTTTGGTCACAAATATTAAGTGGACTGAGAACGCGTATATAGCAAGGTTGATAAATATGAGTACTCGCAGAGGTAATTAATTTTCAAGTGGTCTGTGTTCGTAAATTACAGTGAATACGTAAGCCATGAATGTGAACCAACTGGTGAAGAAACTGAGAAAAAAAACCTTATCACAAGAACAAAAGGTTGGGGTAAGAAGGAGGGATAGGTGAGTTATTGTGAGTGTACACGTGCATGTAATGTATCATGTCTAGGAGAGTAATGGGCATGCTATTGATAAGAATTATTGCATTTGCTGCGAAAATTTCAGCAGTGATTTACGTGTATTCATTAAATTAATGTCTTCATGGTGAATTCCATGTGTGGTGTGTGTGTGTGTGTGTGTGTGGTGTGTGTGTGTAGTGAGTGGTGTATGTGTGGTGTATGTGGTATGTGGTTTGTGTGTGGTGTAGTGAGTGGTGTGTGTATGTGTGTGTGTGGTGTGATGTGTGTGGTGTGTGTGTGGTGTGTGTGTGTGTAGTGGTGTGTGTGTGGTGTGGTGCTGGTGTGTAGTGTAGTGTAGTGAATATATAGTGCAGTGTAGTGTATATATAGTCTACTGTAGTGTGTGTGTTTGTGTGTGTGTCACCGTCACATAACTTTGGGAAGGGTTGGTGAGGCGGCGGACGTGTCATGCATATAGTTGTTGCACTTTGATGAGTAAACACTGAAAAAGCTCCAGATTGCCTGAGTCCTAGTCTCTTATTTGCATTTTATTGTTGTCGCATATTATTAGCATAGCATTTTATGGGTCGTACTGAATTATGTAAAGCAAGTCTGCGCTCTCTAATGAACATACATATAACAAAATATAACTTTATGTGCATCAGTTTTTCGTAGATTAAAAAAAGTAATAGGGAGAAACTGGTTCACAAATAGGGTGGTAAATTATTGGAATGGACTCAGTAATGGGGTAGTTAGTGCGGAGTCAGTAGGGAGTTTTAAAAGGGAGGCTGGACAGTGTTATGGATGGGGATGAAAGGTGGATGTAGTAGGTAGTGTTAAGTAACAGGAACTACCACGTGTAGGTCTCGCGGCCTCTTGTAGCTTCCATATTCTCTAATGTTCTTATGTTTATCCCTTACGCCTCAGATTCTAAAAGAATAATCGTCATAGAGATAAATAAATAAAAGTCAAAGCGTAACCAGTTTCATCACTTTATTCACAGTATGAAAAAACACGTGAATTGGATTAAAGACTTTCGATAAACTTAGGACTGGAGGAGGCTCGATGCAAACCCTCTTTAGTGAGGTGAGGTGGGCGGATGTGCGAGTAAGTGGATTAGCCGCCGCCGGGCCAGGCAGCTTATGGGGATGTCATGGCTATAACTCCATCGTTTATGTAGGCTTGATCCTCACACCAATTGACAGAGCAGATTGTATTAACGGATTATTGAATTTGTTGTTTAATGGGATATACGAATGAGCAGAGAGGGAGTAGTGTTATGATAGCATGTCACCTACAGTAGTTAACGTTAACATCTGTAGTAGTTAACACCAATTGACAGAACATATTGTATTGTTAGATTATTCACTTGGTTGTTTAATAGGGCTTACGAATGAGGGGAATGGGCGTACTGTTTTGATAGCATGCCACCTGCAGTATACTCGCCGCACGTTAAGTTGGCGAAAATGGGCCCCCTCATTCCAACCTTCCTAACGCACGGGAGTGGCTGAGGTGTTTGGGTGTTGGGGCTTTAAGGCGGAACTCCAATTCCGCCCTATTCCTATGTTTCTATTGGAAGGGGAGTGTGAGAAGGCCCCATTTTCGCCAACTTAACCTGCGGCAAGTATAGTTAACGAGTGGGAGAGTGTGGGGGACTTATTTTCGCCAACTTAACGTGCGGGGAGTATAGTTAACGTGTGTTCATGACGTGCTGTAGTATGCTGTAGCCTTAAGGAACAAGCTTCCTAGCTTGTGGGAGTATGTGTCTCTTGGGAACAGTTCTTCAGCCTTCTTAACTATCTTTCCCCAAGTCGTGCGGCATTTTTATAGCCCTCGAGTTCATACACAGGACCCATGGGTGAGCTTTGGAGGATAACAGCGAGAGGACGTGCACCGAGGCGAGCTTTGCAGGTGTTCCCGCAACCCACGAGTCTGGCTGCTGTAATTCTCGGGACAAAAAGAAAAAATATGTATTATGAGTTTATTGAGTATCCCCAGCGAGCGATTATTCATACCGCAGGCAAGATAAAGTATTTTTGAAAGATGTATATTTACGCAAACTTTCATGTTTTAATTGTTAGCAAAACAGATAAAGTATTTTAGAAAGATATATATTTACACAAACTTTCGTGTATTAATGCTTGTGTTAGCCAAATAATCTTTAATAGTAAGGATAGAGACAGCAACTGAGGGAATATAACATATATTTACGCAAACGTTCGTGTATTAATAATTATTGTTAGCCAAATAATTGTTAACCCCTTGAGACCCAGAACGTAATTTCAATTGTAATTTAAGTACACCATAAGACGATTTTTAGTGACTATATGCAATATTTTATAGATATGACCTGTTTAGTATCCGTGTCGAGTAACTAATTTGGTATATTCAGTTACTTTTCGTAATTATATGTCTCGAAAACACAATTTTGTATAGCAAAGGAAAGATCTGGGTGTGAAGGGGTTAATAATCATGGTTAGCTAAATAATCCTTAATAGAAAGTATCTAGAAACAACCACTGAGGGACAAGAATAGCAGTGCGTGTGCCCAGCCGTTACCTGTGACTCGATTACCTCCCTGCTTAATGCCTGTGTAACACCATTAGGGGAGAGGTGACGGGGAGAGGTGACGAGGAGAGACACGGGCGCTATTAAGTGTGTGTGTGTGTGGTGTGTGTGTGTGTGTGTGTGTGTGTGTGTGTGTGTGTGTGTGTGTGTAATAAACAGCATCCAAGAAAAGTATACCAAGGGATCGCAAGGTACTTATGCGTAAGCGTACGAAGCTTCGAAAGAAGTTGAGGCAAAGTGACAATACTTATTGCTTACAACAAGACATCGACTAGAAGACAAGATCAACACTTTCGATGAAAAAACTTAAACTATCCGTTGAAGCTGAGACAGCTCGGAGAGAGGCACAGGCTGTAGCATGTATTAAAACTAATCCTAAGTATTTTTACAAATATGCTGCATCACAGTCGATGACAAATATGCTGCATCAACACTAAGAGTCGGTGCTGGTCCCCTGAAAAACTCAAGCGGTCGAACCATCAACGAACCCCAGGGAATTGCCGAGAAACTATAACAGCATTGTGAAGGAGTCTTCAGTACCCCACGGCAAGATAAAATAATACACTTACCCAAAGATTTCTTTGAAATCGCAGATCCTACATTGAGCATAACAGACATCAATTCTCTACATTGGACATACATGAAGCAATTAAAGACATCAACACCAACGCAGCAGCTGGCCCAGATCAATTCCCAGCGAAGCTTCTCAAAAATTGCGCCACAGAATTAAGCATCCCCTAGTATTTTTTGTACAGAAACTCCCTTGATCGAGGAGTCATAGCGCAAGAATTGAAATGTGCTAGAATTACAGCTATATATATAGGGGAATCGAGAGCTGAAGCAAATAACTATAGACCTGTTGCCTTAACTTCACACTTCATAAAAACTCTAGAGAAATTAATAGTGAAAGAAATAGCATCGTATCTTGAGGATAATGACAAAATGAACCAAGATCAGCATGGCTTCCGTTCCAGCCGCTCATGCCTTTCACAATTACTCGCCCATCATGAGAACATTCTCAGAACACTTGAACACAATAAAGATGTTGACGTGATCTACCTAGACTTCGCAAAGGCATTCGATAAAGTGGACCACGGCATATTGCTGCATAAAATACGAAGCCTGGGTATATCGGTAAAACTCTGAGTGTGGTTGCATTCTTTGCTCACCCACCGAGAACAATTTGTAGCAGTTGATGGTGCAGTGTCCCAGATGTCTGGAGTCACTAGTGGAGTACCACAGGGGTCAGTCCTCGGCCCCCTACTCTTCCTCATACACATCTCCGATATCAACAAACATGTTCAACACTCGTCTGTCGCCTCCTTCGCAGATGACACCCGTGTGTTAAAGGAAGTGTCCTTACAAGCCGACGCCGACTTACTCCAAACTGACCTTGCAGCGCTTTACTTGTGGGCAGAACGGAACAATATGTCCTTTAATAACAATAAATTTGAACACTTGAGTTACAATACTGACCGAAGAACTAACAATGGGTACACTTACACAGCACATGACGGATCTCACATTAACAATAAGGAACATGTAAGAGACCTCGGTGTTACCCTCAGCTGTGATTGCAGCTTTACTACTCACATAGTCAATATAACAAAGAAAGCACGAAGTAGGGTTAGCTGGATTCTGCGCACCTTTCGGACCCGTGACACACTGCCCATGCTGACGCTCTACAAGTCACTCGTCGTGCCCTTGTTAGAGTATTGCTGTCAGTTGTGGAGCCCGTGGAAGGTCGGAGAAAAACAGTCACTCGAAGCTGTGCAGCGGTCATTTACCAGTAAAATCTCTGCTGTTCGAGACTTAGATTACTGGGACAGTTTAGAAAAACTCAACCTGTTTTCACTGGAGAGATGCAGATGAAGGTATGCCATTTTATATATCTTTAAAATATCAATTGGCAGTACAATCAATAACCTTGACATACATTTTAACATTCATCAACGACTGGGCCGATTCTGCCACATTGAGAGGACACATCCCAGAGCAGCCACCAGAGTCAAGACCTTGAAAGAGAACGCCTTTGCCACCAGAGGGCCTCGTCTATTCAATGCCTTACCAAGACATCTGCGTGACTCAAACCCACCATGTCTGGAGAGTTTCAAAAATAAATTAGATATATTTCTACGGACAATACCCGATCAACCCAAGCTGCCCCACTACAACCTCGGCGCCGCCAGCAACAGCATTGTAGACCAGCTGGCGCAGAGACGGGCAGACGGAATGTACTAGTGGCGGCGCATCAGCGTGGTCACGGGCACCAACTGTGCTGTGTCTATAACTACTCTCCACAGGTGTGTGTGTGTGTGTGTGTGTGTGTGTGTGTGTGTGTGTGTGTGTGGTGTATGTGTGTGTGTGTGTGTGTGTGTGTGTGTGTGTGTGTGTGTGTGTGTTGTTTTGCCGAGCCCTGCATTGGCACGTTAATCTATCAAACAAAGTGCTGGTAAGGCCATGGTTGTTTTGGTCACAGTGCGTCAAGTGTTATGTTGTCGCCGCAGTGTTTACCCGCGCCACCCTAGACCGGCTGCGATCTTCTCCCTCCTTCCTTCCTTCCTTCCTTCCTTCCTTCCTTCCTTCCTTTCTTCTTTCCTTCTTTCTCCTCCTCCTTCCTTCCCGCCCTCTCTTCCTTCCTTCCTTCCTTCCTTCCCAACCCTTACATTATTTCCCCTCCTTCTTTCCTCCCTCTCTTCCCTGCATTCTCTTCCTCGGCCTGATGCAACACGCCAAGACTTGTTGCAACATGTCAACCCTGCTTGCTTCCTGCGGTTCATTAACACTCGCCTTGCTTTGATTGCAAACTAAACAGAACTTCGTCGTCGCCGCCTCCTAGTGTGTGTGCGTGCGTGCGTGCGTGCGTGCGTGCGTGCGTGCGTGCGTGCGTGCGTGCGTGCGTGCGTGCGTGCGTGCGTGCGTGCGTGCGTGCGTGCGTGCGTGCGTGCGTGCGTGCGTGCGTGCGTGCGTGCGTGCGTGCGTGCGTGTGTGTGCGTGTCAAAACTGGAAAAGCGTAGATTAAAAAAGAAATAAGGAGAAACTGGTTCACAAATAGGGTGGTAAATGATTGGAATGAACTCAAGTCATGGGGTAGTTGATGCGGAGTCAATAGGAACTTATAAAAGGAGGCTGGACAGCTCCATGGAAGGGGATGAAAGGTGGATGTAGGTAGTCTAAAGTAACAGGAACTACCACGTGTAGGGCTCCCAGCCTCTTGTAGCTTCCTTATGTGCTTATGTTCTTATGGACTGTAGATATACTGCTCATCCCACTCGCTCCTCAACCGTGCTCAAAGTCTACCAAGCTCTCCATCCACACGTACACCCAGTGCTGTTTCTAGCCTGTGTGGGCCCTATGCGAAATGCTGTTTGGGGCCCTATTTTGTAAAACTATGGTGGGTGGGATTCCAAGCCCTCTAAGGTGGTCTGGGGGGCATATTCCCGTTTTCTCGAAGAGTATACGTTTACTCATGAACACGTCGGGTTAGGTTACGTTAGGTTACGCCGCAGGTTCCCCAACCCGCAGAGTACCGCGGGCCGCATCGGCAAGTCCGAGCGGACCCGAGGGCCGCACCAATAAAAACTCTGAAAACCACATATGCAGAACAAAAAATTTAAAAGAATTTATTAATGAGACACCTGGTGACATTTCTAAGCACAAAGCTTATCAAAATCAAGGGTAATGGAACTAACACTCAGCAAGAGAACGTCGTCCAAGTGGTCATCTGTGAGCTGTGCACGGGTCTTCGATTTTGTCAGTTTCATCTTGCTAAACAGCTGTTCGCACAAGTATGTTGATCCAAACATCGATGATCCTTTCATCGCGTTCTGTACCAGGGCCGGCAATTGACGTGTGCGAACTTGAGACTGCCAGAAGGTGAGGGGGGAGGATCCGTTTAACTTTGAGCGCAGCTCGTCGGAACACTGGAGCTCAATGAGCTCGAGCTGGAGGTCAGCTGGGGCACACTCTGGGTCTGCGTCGAAGGGTGAACTGAATAGTTTCAGCTCTGGGGTGTAGCCGCGTACATCAGCAAAACGGCTGGCAAACTCTTTCCTCAAGTCCCCAACGACGTCCACGTATTTCTCTGTGCTGGTGGGCTTAACTGACGCCAACTTCGAGAAGTGGGTGAAGTCCTTCTTCTCCAGCTGAGACTCCCATAGCTTGAGCTTCATCTCGAAGGCGTGAACCTTTGACATCATGTCCGGGACGAGGATATCTCTGCCTTGGAGCTGAAGGTTCAGGTTGTTCAGGTGAGTGGTCAGGTCGGCGATCCAAGCGGCATGGTGGAGGGCCGCACTGATGACCAAAAGGAAATAATCTGGCGGGCCGCATGTGGCCCGCGGGCCGCGGGTTGGGGATCCCTGGACCGTTACGGGTAGGTTAGGTTTTCCTGGGAATATGCGTCCCGGGGTAACGGGTCCTCACCCATCACAGACTCAAAGGGCTAATAACACGGAGATGAGCACCGAAGCCACGCACAGCAAAGCGCATTCCCCCATCTCTACCTATACCTATTACCTATACCATTTTTGGCAGTCACTTAATTAACCACAAATTATGTTCAACAGTCAAAGGTGAGACGCTATACAGGCTTGAGAGTAGCCTAACAAAACAAGGCACAAGACTTTCTATTCATTTTCATCCCAATTCTGTCCATCTTCCTAAAGCAAGAGTTAATCAGTATCTTTACTCTTTCATCCCCTTCACTGGTAAACTCTGGAACTCTCTTCCTGTTTCTATTTTTCCAGCTTCCTACGACTTAAATCTTTTAAAGAGAGGAGTGACAAAAACAACTCCCGAATTAAATTGGCCCACCCCCCTGTTTTTTATTCTTGTACTGTCTTCTTTATAGGGACTGACAACTAAGCGGGCTTTGTGTTACCTCTTTTTGTTGTGCCCTTGGCCAGTCCTTTGTGATGTAAACACAAACTAACAAAAAAACACGAGTTGGTGAAAACAAGAGTAGAGTTTCGGTCAAGAAGTTACGTTTATTTCCCTTTTAACGAACATGTCTTGAGGGTCGCGCGGCCTCGAGGAGCAGCGACAAAGATCAATGCCAGTTGTTCATGTGAGTCATTTCGGTGAGTCACCTGGCCATTCCCTTGACATATGCCCGTCAGGGTGGCAAGGTTGGTAGAGACGTGAGCTTGCAATGTGCAGAGTCCCTGCGCATTCGGTCAGCGGTTCGAGTCCGCCTAGTTCGTGCTGACGTGGCGGCGCTTTGTATAGTCAATAACCTTGTAGTTAGTACTTGCAAAGTGTCTAGATAGGATGAAAATCTTATCTTATCCTCCCTTGATATATATACTTCCTACGCCTCCATGAGTGTTTCTGTCGCCTCAGCACACCCATTAGAGCTCCGTCTGCTTACACTGGCATGGAATACATTGCAGTGTGTCAGGGGAATGTAAAAAATGGTAAGATACAAGACAGTCTTATTTTACTGACCTAGAGGTGATGGAGTGGGACATAACGTATAAATGGAAGTCCGTTAACGTCACTTGTAATGTATCTTACTGTCTTGAATATCGGGTCATTAAATGGTAAGGTAAAGATGGGGGTATACGCTATGCTGCGCGTGGCCTTCGGTGCTCATCTCCGTGGCATTAGCCCTTGAGCCTGTGGTGGGTGAGGACCTGTTACCCCGGGACACAGGGCTAGTGTGACATCCGGGTTACCACAGTTACCTTCCCCAGGTTTCCCCAGGTATCCATATATCAACCCCGAAAGGGAGGAAGAACAGCTTTTGGGCTGACCGCCGACTTGCCCTGGCCCGGATTCGAACCAGAGCCCGCAAATTCGTAGCCAGGCACGCTAGCTGCTACACCAAGGAGGCGTTAAATGGATTTTTTTTTCTCTCGAAGGCCTCGCAACTTTGATTTTTTTCCAAGATATGGGACGACTTCAACTATAAGTACCATTATATTATAGTACCCTGAAGCCTCCACGTTTCAACAGTTCATAATGGTCTCCCTTAACTTCCCTAATATCCGAATTCTCAATTTGCCACTAGACCCTCGGTGTCTTTTAACGATGAGCAATTTGCCTTTATGCGTAGGGAACGAGGCGCTGCCAATGAGGACACTGACTACACACTGAACAAGCTGCTCTAGACCTGTTCAGAAAACAATTTTTTCCTATTTTTATACCCCCCTGCAAGGTTTCCCATGCTTTTTGACCTAGAAAAGCCGAAAATGACAACCATTTTGAGCTAAAATGTCAGAAACCTTTGCCTCATTGGACCTCAAGATATTAAGCCCGCGACAGTAGAAAAGCGCCTAATTTTGCCTTCCGCCAGACTTTTTTTCACCTGAGACTTTTGTTACAATTGGGATAGAACAACAAATTGGGTATCAAATTGAAGCATTTTTAATATTATTTCTGAAAAAACAATCCAAGTAAACATTCAAGAAAAAAAGACACATCATATCCAGAAAAAAAGTAAAGTTTTCTGAAAATTTCATATAAATTTCATAAATATTACAATCTTGACATCAAAAAATGTGTGACAAAGACTCTAAAAACTATTTCCAAGTGGCAGAAAACTCTATTGTCTATGTCTATACATTTTGGCTTATAATGGTTGTAATTTTCGACTTTTCCAGGTCAAAAAGCATTGGAAACCGTGCAGGAGGGTATAAAAATAGGAAAAAATTGTTTTCTGAACAGGTCTAGGGTGTGGTGTTGTGAGGAGGAACCCTGGGAGCCCTGGTGGTGATGTCCTGGCAGGCTGTGTGTGTGTTTGTGTGTGTGTGTGTGTGTGTGTGTGTGTGTGTATGTGTGTGTGTGGTGTTGTGAGGAGGAACCCTGGGAGCCCTGGTGGTGATGTCCTGGCAGGCTGTGTGTGTGTGTGGTGTTGTGAGGAGGAACCCTGGGAGCCCTGGTGGTGATGTCCTGGCAGGCTGTGTGTGTGTGTGTGTGTGTGGTGTTGTGAGGAGGAACCCTGGGAGCCATGGTGGTGATGTCCTGGCAGGCTGTGTGGTGTGTGTGGCGTTGTGAGGAGGAACCCTGGGAGCCCTGGTGGTGATGTCCTGGCAGGCTGTGTGTGTGTGTGTGGGTCCACACACACACACACAGCCTGCCAGGACATCACCACCATGGCTCCCAGGGTTCCTCCTCACAACACCACACACACACACACACACACACACACACACACACACACACACACACACACACACACACACACACACACACACACACACACACACACACACACACACACACACACACACACACACACACACACACACACACACACACACACACACACAGCCTGCCAGGACATCACCACCAGGGCTCCCAGGGTTCCTCCTCACAACACCACACACTAGACCTGTTCATAAATTTAGTTTTCCTATTTTTATACCCTCCTGCACGGTTTCCAATGCTTTTTGACCTGGAAAAGTCGAAAATTACAACCATTATAAGCCAAAATGTATAGACATAGACAATAGAGTTTTCTGCCACTTGAAAATAGTTTTTAGAGTCTTCGTCACACATTTTTTGATGTCAAGATTGTAATATTTATGAAATTTATATGAAATTATCAGAAAATTTTGCTTTTTTTCTGGATATGATGTGTCTTTTTTTCTTGAATGTTTACTTGGAATGTTTTTTCAGAAATAATATTAAAAATGCTTCAATTTGATACCCAATTTGTTGTTCTATCCCAATTGTAACAAAAGTCTCAGGTGAAAAAAAGTCTGGCGGAAGGCAAAATTAGGCGCTTTTCTACTGTCGCGGGCTTAATATCTTGAGGTCCAATGAGGCAAAGGTTCCTGACATTTTAGCTCAAAATGGTTGTCATTTTCGGCTTTTCCAGGTCAAAAAGCATGGGAAACCTTGCAGGGGGGTATAAAAATAGAAAAAAATTGTTTTCTGAACAGGTCTAAAGCTGCTCACATAAACCTTCTCTTAAGCCTATATAGCTATGTACTATAACTATGTAACCATATAATTATGTATAACTATATAAGTATGTACGATGATTGAACGAGTACTGTAAAATAAATGGGTTTTGATGTTGCCCCGCGAGTTATATTATTAATACAAATGTCCCCCCGGATTGACTAGCGTTAGGCGGGGTTCACACTACACGTTTTTGCTGTCCGTGTCTACGTGGGCGTGGTGATCAGTGACGTCACAGTGACGTCGCCCCGCCACTCCCGCAGCCACGTAGAAAGAATTGGGAGCTCCGAATAATGTGAGCTGAGACGCACGTCTCAAGGTCAGTGACGTCATCACTGCTCCAGCAATGTGGTGGTCGCGGGGAGCCTGTGTTCACATTACACCGGCAGGAAATGACGTCACTGTGACGTACTGTGAGTCACTGATGACAAGATGCACGTAGACTACGTCCAGCAAAAACGTGAAGTGTGAATCGGGCCTTAGTGGTAGCATCAGCTAGCTTCATTTCTCTCATTTTTCACTATGAAACTTCCATGTTCGTACCTTCTTTAGGGGCATAGCATCCTTTTCCAACTGTTCTCTTATATGTAGTTTGGTAGATAGTAGTGTGTAGTTCAGCAGTTACCCTCTCTTCGTATGTATTCCTATGATTAACCCATGAATTTCAGAGACCAAATATTTGTTTTCCATGGTTTCGCGTGAAAACTAGCGGATAACCTTTAATCCTGTCCCTTAAATATGTGTCACACTACACTTATTCCTCAACACTTAAGTCACTACAGTAGCTGCAATAGAACGGTTTGAAAGGAAATTTAAGATGAAGGTACAGAGAAAAGGATAGATACCGAATGAGGGTAGTTTGGAAATTAAAGATTTGTGCCAGACTCTATCAAAAGCTTTTGATATGTCAAGGGCAACAGCAAAAGTTTCACTGAAACCCCTAAAGGAGGATGACCAAGATTCAGTTAGGAAAGCTAGAAGATCGCCAGTAGATCGCCCTCTACGGAAACCGTACTGACGATCAGATAGAAGATTGTGAGCAGATAAATGCTTAAGAATCTTCTTATTAAGTATAGATTCAAAAACTTTAGATAGGCAGGAAGTCAAAGCTATAGGACGGTAGTTTGAAGGATTAGAACGGTCATCCTTTTTAGGAACAGGTTGGATGTGAGCAAACTTCCAGCAAGAAGGAAAGGTGGATTAGATAGACAAAGACGGAAAAGTTTGACCAGGCAGGGTGCAAGCACAGAAGCACAGTTTTTGAGAACAATTGGAGGGACTCCGTCAGGATCGTAAGCCTTCCGAGGATCTAGGCCAGATAGGGCAAAAAAAACATCATTACGAAGGATCTTAATGACAGGCATAATATAGTCAGAGGGTGGAGGAGAAGGAGGAACAAGCCCTTCATCAACCAGAGTGGAATTTTTAGCAAAGGTTTGAGCGAAGAGTTCAGCTTTAGAAATAGATGAGACAGCTGTGGAGCCATCTGGGTGAAGCATAGGAGGGAAAGATGCAGAAGAAAAATTGTTAGAGATGTTATTTGCTAGATGCCAGAAGTCACGAGAGGAATTTGAGTCAGAAAGATTTTGACATTTTCTATGAATGAAAGAGTTTTGGGTAAGTTGAAGTAAGGGTTTGGCATGATTACGGGCAGAAATATAAAGAGCAT
>JACEEZ010008303.1:101920-104420 GCA_016584305.1 Chionoecetes opilio | reverse complement strand
GTATTCACTGCGTAGCAACCAACAAACACACTTGCCAAGCACTCTGTTATTACATCACATGGTATAGTGCAGCGGTCGGCAACCTGCGGCTCTTTCAAAAGACTTGTGCGACTCCTGCCACCTTTTTAAAAATATCCAAATTATTGTAAAAAAAAAAAAAAAAAAAAAAAATACTGGCATAGATATCAATCATTGGGGGCATACGCCGAGGGGAGCGTCGCCTCGCCAACCCTACGACGCCACTCCCGGGGGTCACCACGCGCGAGTTCCCATGCAGGCTCCTTTCCCATACCAAGCAGCTCTCGACAAGAAACATCAACTTGCCCCAGTCACGAACCTTGTGGGCGCCCCCTTGGCCTCCTCCACGCCGGATTGTCTCTTACAGATACAACCCGATGGGAAGAACCGGTTTCAGTGTAGCGTGCCATATGCCCATATAGCCGAAGTTGGCGTAGATGGACTATGCAGGTAATAGGCCTCGATTCAGTCTCACAGTGCAATCGCTGATTTGACACGTAATCATCCCAGCGATACCCCATGATTCTGCGAAGACACTTATTACCAAAGGCATTGATTCGTCTCTTCAAGTCACTATTTAGTGTCCATGTCTCACAACCATATATAAGAACAGGGATCACAAGCGACTTGAAGATCCGGATCTTTTTCCTCCTGCACAGGTACCGACAACGCCAAATACTCCCGCTGAGCGAGTCCATAGCACCATGGGCTATGCCAATCCGCCGTAAGACTTCTTGACGTGACCCGCCGTCATTATGGACTGCGCTACCAAGGTATGTTAAACTTTCCAAGATCTCAATGTCCTCGCCACACGATTGAACAGACTGTACTGCTTCATCTAGTAAGTCTCCAAACACCTGGACCTTGGTCTTAACCAGGAGACCTCAAGACCCAAAGGCTTTGCCTCCTCGTGCAGCGCCTGTAGAGCATCATCAGGACCTCCAGGGACTCAGCAAAGATTACTGCATCATCGGCAAAAACAAGATCAGTGATCTTGGTGTTGCCGACGGATGCTCCACAATCACTTTGATCTACAACCTTGTCCAATACCCAGTCCATGCAAGCGTTGAAAAGTGATGGGGCAAGGATGCACCCTTGCCTCACTCCTGTATTCACAGGGAAGAAGCTGGATACACCTGCCCCACACTTCACAGCACTCTCAGTCCCAGAATACAGACCAGTTATCAAACCAGTAGTCCTTGCAGGAATCCCTCGAAGTCGCAGAAGATCCAAAAGTGACTCACGATGCACTGAGTCAAATGCCTTCTTGAGATCAACATAGGCTGCAAGCATCCCCTGTCGAAACTCACGTCGGCGTTCCACCAGGACACGAAGCGCTAGGATACGGTCCGTTGTTGACTTACCAGGCGTGAACCCAGACTGCTGAGGTATCTGATGCTTCACCAGATGACTGCGAATCCGTGTCAGCAATAGATGGGCAAGCACCTTGCCTGGTACGCTGAGCAGTGTAATACCGCGGTAATTGTTGCAGTCCTGACGGCCCCCTTTCCCTTTCCAGATAGGGACGACCAGCCCCCTTTTCCAGTCAGGAGGAATGGTACCTGATTGCCACACGGCAGTCAGGACAGCATGCAACCCGCGGATCATAGCCTCACCCCCAGCTTTGAGGAGCTCCGCACTGATATTACAAACACCAACTGCCTTTCCACCCCTCAACTTAGCTACAGCCTCTCTGACTTCGTCAAGAGAGGGTGCGGTTTCGTTAATGGGAGGATCGGCATTCACTGCCTGTAATCCAGTGGTGTGAAGCTGCTCAGTTGGAGGGTCCACCGTGAATAACTGCCCAAAGTACTCAGCCCAACGAGCCATCTGCCCATCCATGTCCGACACGAGGCGCCCATCTGCTACTCGAATAGCACTCGCCCGAGATGGAGACTTGGAACGGAGCTTCTTCAGGGCTCGGTAGGCGGGTCGGAGGTCATTAGCGTTCAAATGATCCTCGACATCCTCAGCGAGACTCCTGACATACCTCTCCTTGTCTCTCCCCAGGAGGGTTCTAGTTCGGCGTGACAGAGCCCTGTGCTGGTCCAGGGCAGACATTCAGAGAGAGTTAAAGGCCACGGTTGTTCGCTCAACAACATCCCTCTATTTCTACACCCCGGAGCTCGTGGGTATTCCTGTACGAGACATGGCAGTGGCGGCACATGGTTGCTATGGGCATCGATAGCTGATTGGCTGAGCGAATACAATGACGTCACAGCCTCGCCAGCGAATCACAATTGTGTAAAAACAAACGTGCCAGACAATCAGATTGTGTCTCAAACGTGTCAGCCAATCACAAGGCAGCAGCCACGGCCTGCATTTTCAAGGTCGTTGTACTTATTTCTATTTTCTAGCTTATTCCATCATTCTTTCATCCCCTGTGTCACTTCCGTCGCTTCAACACTTGTTTCTACCTCCACATACACGCGGGTAACACGCCGGTGGCTGTACTTCCTTGTATTCTAGCTATAAATTATTC
>JACEEZ010008303.1:69420-96920 GCA_016584305.1 Chionoecetes opilio | reverse complement strand
GTTGTGACACCCCGAGCGTCAAGGAGGTGTGAGACGCGCCTGACGCAGTTCAACCTGCCCGCGGCCTTGGAGGCTGTCTTCCTGGCGTGGCTGGTGAAGGAGAGGTTGCTGTTCACCTCAACACCGAGAATGTTGACCGTCGGCTGCAAGGGCAACACCTTCCCGTCCAGAAGAATGGGTGGGATAGGGGTGGCTGGGGGGTGATGTCGCCGGGAGATCAGCATGACCTGTGTTTTGTCCTGGGCGAGATTAACCTGCCACCGTCGTCCCCATGAGGTGATGGTCTTCAGCACTTGGTTGACGAGGGCGACAGTAGTGCGGTGGTCAGTACTGTCACAGGGGAATGTGAGGGTGCAGTCATCCGCGTAGGCGTGTGCCTCCGGGGTGAGCAGGAGGTCATTGAAAAACACATTCCATAATAGGGGTCCAAGAACACTGCCCTGTGGGACACCAGCTCCAATCGGGTGTTTTTCCGAAGTGTGTCCGTTCACCGTCACGCTGAGGGATCTGTTCCGCAGGTAGTCGTGAAGGAGGTGGAGAAGGCCGCCAGTCACTCCCATGCTGCGGAGTTTGGTGATGAGACCGGAGTGCCACACCCTATCAAAAGCTCTGGCGATGTCCAAGGCGATGACGAAAGTGTCGCGTCCTCTGTCCAGGGATTGGTGCCGTAAGGTGGACATAAGGAGAAGGATGTCGTTGGCAGACCTGTTAGGGCGTTAGCCGAACTGTCTGTTGTTGAGGATGCGGTGTGTGGTGAAGAAGTAGGAGATCCTGCTGGCAATGATGGTTTCCAGTGTCTTGCCGAGGACAGACAGGAGGGAGATTGATCTGTAGTTTTTTGGCTCAGTCTTCTTTCCCTTTTTGTGAATCGCCGCTACTCTTGCCACCTTCCACGTGGAGGGCCACTTACCAGTGCTGAGACAACACTGGAAGATATCGGTGACGGGGGGCTGCCAGCTGGGCGGCGCAGTGCTTAAGGATGTGGGGGGACACCCCGTCTTGCCCAAGGGCCTTCTTAGGGTCGGCCAGTTGCAGCTGTCGCTTCACCTCTTCTGTGGTTAAAGTGATGGTGTCGAGCGTCGCGTTGGTGAGACGTGCCACGGCAGGAGGAAGGCGGTCAGGAACAGAGACTGTCATCTTTCCTGAGAAGTGGGCCGCTAATACCTCAGCCTTCTCGCAACTCCGAGTGGCTACTGAACCGTCAGCTTTATTTAGCGGGGGAATGTGGTCATCGGATGCAAAGCCTTGCTGTTCCTTGAGGGCAGTCCACCAAGACTTGCTACCCACAGAGCGGTCAGAGAGTTTGAATTTCAGCTCGTCCTGCCACCGTTGCTGAGCCACCCGCTGTACCCTTTGCATGTTAACGCAAGCTTCTTTGTGCCTTTGCTTGTTATTGTGCGTCGGGTGTCGTCTGAAGCGTCTCCAGGCTCTGCTTTTTTCATCGGCTGCCACTCTGCAGTCGTACCCAAACCATGGCCGGTCGAGTGGTTTTACCGTGAAGGTATGTGTGGGGACGTACCTTCTTTGAAGGGAGTGAATTGTGCTTGTGAAGCTTCTTACTTGGGTGTCCACGTCACCTGTAAGGGTGCTGTTCCAGGGAGTGTGACGCAGCGCGTCCTGAAGGCCCTCCCAGTTAGTCTTCCCCCACAGCCAGTTGGTCCGCTTCTTGGGGGCGTCTCACAGCCCAGCAACGTGAATTGTGCTGAGTACTGCCAGGTGATCTGAGGATCCCACAGCGCCGAGAGGGCGACAGGTGACGACTCCTTCTGGCAGATCACTGATAACAGGATCAAGGGAAGAGCCGGAGATGTGGGTGTGAAAGGTGACGTGGTTAGTGAGACCATATACTGTGAGGAGTTCTTCAAATGCTCTTGCAACCAGGTATTGATTGAGGTCACCGACGATGACGGTGTGGTTGCAAGAGTACTGCTGCAGTAACCTGTCAAGGTGGGTGTGCAGGAACTCTATGGGTTCTCTTCCTTGCCACTGAGTCGGATCTGAGTAGCAAACACAAAGGAGGGTAGAGCCATGGTTTTGAGTCCAAATCTTGAAGAACATCATCTCAAGGTGGTTAGGGAGAGTGACGTCCAGTGGTTGTACCGACAGGTTCTTATGAAAGCAGACAGCGACACTACCGAAGGTCCCGCGTGTCATGTCTCGTCTGTGCCATCTAGTATACCCCTGGATCAGTCCATAATTACTGGGGATGGTGCCATTCAGGAACGTCTCCACTGTAGCCACTACGTCAGGTGTGTGAGGAATCACGTGGGAGTGAATGAGGTCTCCGATGTTAGTCTGAAGACCCCTGACGTTAGCGGAGATAATAGAGTTCTCTCTCTCTCTCTCTCTCTCTCTCTCTCTCTCTCTCTCTCTCTCTCTCTCTCTCTCTCTCTCTCTCTCTCTCTCTCTCTCTCTCTCTCTCTCTCTCTCAACATTTCGCTGATTGCTCCTAAAAAAAAAGCCCCGTCATGTTGACGTTCACTAATTGTCGTGTATAACTTTTTAATAATTTATTCCTTACCATTTCCATCAGCCTATATTGACCTGAGCCTGTGTCATGTTTACATATTCATCTGCTTCTACTTACTTATCAAGCTTTTTCTTCTTAATCTTATATTATTTACTCCTTTCATTATGCATTCACTCTATTAGATCGCTTTCGTCTCGATGGCTGATGTAGGACGGGAGAAATATAAGAACATACGAACATAAGGAAGCTACAAGAGGCTGGGAGACCTACACTTGGTAGTTCCTGTTACTTAACACTACCTACATCCACCTTTTATCCCCATCCATAACACTGTCTAGCCTCCTTTTAAAACTTCCTATTGACTCCGCACCAACTACCCCATGACTGAGTCCATTCCAATAATTTACCACCCTATTTGTGAACCAGATTCTCCCTATTTCTTTTTTAAATCTACGTGTTTCCAGCTTGAATCCGTTACTTCTTGTTCTACCCTGACTACTAGCCGTAAAAACTTTTCCTATATCTCCTTTATTGTATCCCTTTAACCACTTAAAAACTAACTAACTAAAAATACTAACACAATCCCTTCCCAGCCCCGTAACACAAATCCTGAATCGATCTAGTATACTCATGATTGTTGCAGTGTTGTAATACGTTGTGACAGCTATAGGATGGCTGTCATACCTACTTTACGTGACGAAAGGTATTCCATATAATTTCAACGACATAATATCCACATCCTTACCACCACCACCACACTTAATACCCTCCCCTACAACCATACTACCACACTTAACACCCTTCCCTTCCACCACCACTACCACACTAACATCCTCACTACCCCATTCCCCCAGCAAAACAAGCGGCGGGAGGCACAAATTCTTCAGGCAAGTGATTTTTAGTGTAATGTTAATACTCTCTCTCTCTCTCTCTCTCTCTCTCTCTCTCTCTCTCTCTCTCTCTCTCTCTCTCTCTCTCTCTCTCTCTCTCTCTCTCTCTCTCTCTCTCTCTCTCTCTCTCTCTCAAACATGAATGGCATACATGAAAATTATTTAGACTAAATAATTCAGTTGTCTTATGAGACTTTGAACATTGAAAATGGTTCCAAAAATCTAAATAATCAACTGTTCTCTCTCTCTCTCTCTCTCTCTCTCTCTCTCTCTCTCTCTCTCTCTCTCCTCTCCTCTCTCTCTCTCCTCTCTCTCTCTCTCTCTCTCTCTCTCTCTCTCTCTCTCTCTCTCTCGGGTAAGATCACGATACACACTGGTATTTGATGTCGCTGAGTCTCTCACACTTAATAACGTTCGCAGAAAATCTTCCGCTATGAAATTTTCGATCATCGATAATCTTACTGCCAATCACTGTTTTCCAATATCGAGGTACATTATCTTGCGTTATGTTGCACCACCCAACACCCTCCACCCATTGCCTTGTCTTCTGCAGAGATTGAAGATATCTTTTCCCAGGACCAGTTTTCTCTTTCTGTCGCAATTTTTCTCATCTGGTTTTAGTTTCTGGAGTTTTTCTTTTCTGGGTGTTTTTCTCTTTTCTTCAGTAGGATTTCCATTCAAATATCTAGTTTACTTTTTTAGATATTTTTTCTTTTCTTCAGTAGGGTTTCCGTAAAAAAATTGACTATAGTTTTCTAGTTATTTTTCTTTTTTTCTTCAGTATTTTCATTCAAAAATATAGTTTACTTTGATGGACTAGCATCGCCATGTCATTTACTTTTCGAATACATTTTTCTTTCAGAGTTTCTTTCATCTGGTTTCCCTTGGTCGGCATTATCTCTTTCTGTGATTCTGTTTTTCATTCGATAGTTTCTTCTAAAATTTTCTTCAATTGGACTCGGCTTTCACCACAAATTTCTTGCCAAGCATCGTAAATTCTTCCGGAATAGTTTCTTTCCTCTTTTTTCTTTGTGTTAATTCACATTCTGCAACTTCAATATTGCGCATTATTTTTCAGATCTTATCGTTTGTTTCTTCTACAGTTCACTTTGAGGACATGGATTTATCTTTTCTATACTAAGGTCGATTTACTTCAGAAATCTATTTTCATTTTGATTAGTAAAATTTGTGTAGCTTTTTCTTAACGTAAAAATAGTTTACTTATTCCGAAATTGAACTAATGCCTTTTTTTTTTTTTTATTTCACTTAAGTTTAACATTCTATATATCTTTTTAAGCTTTTTTTTCTTAATTTAACTTTAGATTTCACTTAATTTCAACATTCTAGATATCTTTTTAAGCTTCTTTTCTTAATTTCACTTTAGTTCAACATTCTAGATATCTGAATAAGTATCTAGTAATTAATCTGGTTGTGCTTAAACTTGAAGCCTCTTTTCCCACTTTCCATAAATAATAGCAATGTGCATAATGCTTAGTTTCTTTTCGCTGTTTGTATGTGCTCAACTTTTTGTCCTTTCTTCTTTCATGATAGTTCCTTTTTTTTAACATTATTTTTTCCCTTAGTTATTTTTTCAGTAACTTTCTTTAGTATTTAATGATTTCTTAGTAATTTTTTCCACTTTCACTTTTTTTACATTTTTCATACTTTTTTCCAGGTTTTTGGTGTGTTTTGAAGTATATAATAAAACAATATTTGCCCTTAAAATCTTAGAAACTTTCCACTTACTATCATTGAGAAGTATGCACGCTTATAATTTTCACACACACACACACACACACACACACACACACACACACACACATACACACACACACACACAAATATATATAGTCATTTTTTTCGGCGATAACCATGAAATTCTAAATATAAATAAAGTAGCTGAGGTATTTGAGGTATTTTTACTTTCCTTGCGGGCAGCATCACCACTTTCTGCCGCGCACCACCACAAACACCAATCTGCAACACCCGCCCAAGGCAACACCAATCAAGCAGCACCGCCCAAGGAAGGCAACACCACTCAAGTAACACCGCCAAGGCAACACCAATCAAGCAACACCGCCCAAGGCAACACCAATCAAGCAACACCGCCCAAGGCAACATCAATCAAGCTACACCCGCCAAGGCAACACCAATCAAGCAACACCGCCCAAGGCAACATCAATCAAGCTACACCCGCCAAGGCAACACCAATCAAGCAACACCGCCCAAGGCAACACCAAGCAAGCAACACCGCCCAAGGCAACACCAATCAAGCAACACCGCCCAAGGCAACACCAATCAAGCAACACCGCCAAGGCAACACCAATCAAGCAACACCGCCAAGCAACACTAATCAAGCAACACCGCCCAAGGCAACACCAATCAAGCAACACCGCCCACGGCAACACCAATCAAGCAACACCGCCCAAGGCAACACCAATCAAGCAACACCGCCCAAGGCAACACCAATCAAGCAACACCGCCCAAGGCAACACCAATCAAGCAACACCGCCCAAGGCAACACCAATCAAGCAACACCGCCCAAGGCAACACCAATCAAGCAACACCGCCCAAGGCAACACCAATCAAGCAACACTGCCCAAGGCAACACCAAAATGAACTCACTCACCAACACAATATTTCATCCCGAATCTCTGAACTCTTCATGATCTTCCATTTCTCATCAATCATATCACACAGGTCAGCACTTTGCCGGGACGTCCCACTAAAGGTACCTGGAACTGTCGCCGATCGGAACACTCGCCGCCGTCGTCGAGTGTTCCAGTTCTTTATATTACAAGGTCCAATATATACATTTAATCAGGTTTTACCCGTGTTTCTGCATTCAGGGATGAAATACTAGCAATAGCTTGATCAGTTAGGTTAAGTTAGGTGCTAATGTGCAGGTTAGGTTAATATTTCCACGTCAGCGAGAGTTATAGGCTGGTGTTTCGGCGAGAATATCCATCGGCGACAGTTCCATAAACCCCACAAAATACCTTACACAAGAAATCAAAAGCTCACTCACTTTCCTCAACACAAAAAATTTAAAGCTCACTCACTTTCCACAAAACAAAAAATCAAAAGCTCACTCAATTTTGGCAACACAAAAAATCTAAAGCTCACTCAATTTCGGCAACACAAAAAATCAAAAGCTCACTCAATGTCCACAAAACAAAAAATCAAAAGCTCTCAATTTCCGCAACACAAAAAATCTAAAGCTCACTCAATTTCGGCAACACAAAAAATTAAATGCTCACTCAATTTTGGAAACACAAAAAATCTAAAGCTCACTCAATTTCCTCAAAACAAAAAATCAAAAGCTCACTCAATTTCAGCAACATAAAAAATCAAAAGCTTATTCAATTTCAGCAACATAAAAAATCAAAAGCTTACTCAATTTCAGCAACACAAAAAATCAAAAGCTTACTCAATTTCAGCAACACAAAAAATCAAAAGCTCACTCAATTTCGGCAACACAAAATATCAAAAGCTCACTCACTTTCCACAAAACAAAAAATCAAAAGCTCATTCACTTTCCACAGAGTACTCAATTTCCACAGAGTAACAAGTCTGGTTCTGTTATCAATATATTTTCCACTGTAGTAAACTTACTAAACTTATCATGTCTATTTTTCTCTCTATATTAACAACATAACATAAGAAAATAAGGAAGCTATAAGAGGCCGCGAGACCTACACGTGGTAGTTCCTGTATATACTTGGTTACCTAACATGGTTATTTCTGCTGTAGATTTAACACGAAACTGGACGAAGATAAGATAAAACTATCAAATACACATGATATACAGCCTTGCGTGTTCGGGTACTGTATGTTGCGGCAATTTATATCACGCGTGTGCGATTATAGTACGTTGGCCGTGTACAGTACGTGATGTGTAGTTAGTTATACGATTGTGTGTTTGTGAGGGTGGGGTGTATTAATGTAGGGAACAGTCTCTCTACTTGCCACACTTTGCAGAGCTTAATTATCTATAATTTTCATATGTCCTATACGCTCTTCTGCCTATTACAAACATTTTATATCTCCGAAAGTAGTGATTTGCGATGAAAACTCAGAGAGAGAATGTTTCTTAGAATCCAGTAACCCCTTCACGCCCAGATCTTTCCTTTGCTATAAGAAAATCGTCTGTTGTTATCCATAAAATTACGAAAAGTAACTGAATATACCATATTAACTAGTGGAAAAGGATACTAAATGGGTTATATCTATAAAATATTGCTTATATGCCCACAAAAAACCAGTCTAATGGTAGCCAAGTTACGTTCTGGGCCTCAAGGGGTTAAGGTAAACAGAAACCATACTCCCAACTGTGTAAATAATTCTGGCCCTAGTGTAAACATGTACCTTTTCACTCCCCGCATATCGGAGCCCTTCTTATACGTAGAGTTTAGACAACCTTGTATGGTTCCTTCCAAGAAAAGGCTCACGGCACTTTTAGGCTGCGGGTAATTTTCATCTTGATATAAATGTTTTCATTTTATGTCCTTCATTACTACACTAAATTGTATGTAACACTATTTTTATCTTTCCTTACCACGCGAAACCTGTCCCTTTATCACATATCATGTTCTCTTCACACTGTAGTTCGGAAGTTAATCCCAAAAAATTACATAGTAATAATATGAACACGTCTTAAGGTTTTACTTATGACTCCTAAAGATCCCTCGGCAAAACTACATAAGCACTGCCCCAAGCTTATCTGAATGACATGACAACAGCATATAGTAAACTCACTGTACTTCATATCTGCAAAGGTTCCAGTGTGCGGTCAGGCCTGTTGAAACCATACTGTCTCTACAAAGTCTGAGGCGCCAAAAAAATGATAAGTCCAAAGGCAAGTGCTCATAGAGGAGATAACGGGGGGGAAGTGCGGTCAGGCGGCTAGGAGGTAAATACGCCAGGTTAGGTATAGTTTATATTTTTTCCTAAAATAGGCCACTTTTTTAGGAGGCGAACATAAATTACTCTTATTTTGTCTCCTCCACCCAAAACCCCGGTTCCCGACAACAGGTTTGTTTGGTAGAGGGGAAGATTTTAAGTAAAAAGAGCCTTTCTGGCAAAAATTGTGCCGTAAAACTCTTCTCCTGCTTACCGTCAATAACACTATAGTCGCCACTGCACTAATGTCGCCAGGCGCCATATATTACGAATTTCAGCATCACTACAGGCTTGTATGTGCCACTGAAGAGAGGTACAAAATATAAACTACTGTGCATGCCTCTTTAGTGGCACACACAAGTCTGTAGTGATGCTAAAGTTCGTAATATAAGGCGCCTGGCGACATTAGTGCAGAGGCGACTATAGTGTTATTGACGGTAGCCCAACACACGCTGACTCAGGTGATCATAGTTTCTGGTAACAAAACCTGTGGCCCCTCTATCGTAAGTGGGCTTCGTTATATACACTAATATTTGTACGCCACTCACAGTCTGCTGATAGACATTACATTGGAAACGAGAACAGCTGAGATAGTCAGATGATTGTCCGAAATCTTTCACGATATTTCTCAGACGTATAGGAAAATAACGAGAAACTGTTTCAATTTTTTTTCCATCCAGCAAAGTAGTTTTTCACCTTCACGCGGCCACTCAGGGTAATGCATGTTGTCACCTGCGTCCTGCAGTCTTAAATATCCCAAGATTCGTGTTTGGAAGTCATCGTGAAAGTCGCACACTGTAAATGAACACTCATCGCTGAACACAACACACGCAACACTAAGGTAACTTACAGATGTACTGACTGCACCAAAACAAAAACAAAACGTCTAAAAGGTGCATTTTCAGAAACTTTTCATCACTTTTTTCGAATTGCAAGAAACACTTTTTTGAGGTTTGCGGTTTGGACAGGAAATTTTTTTCTCCATTTGGAAAAGCATCACATATTCATCAAACAAAAATCGAACTTGTCTGAAAATCTTGCAAGTTAAACAATTTTTTTACCCAGCACTGCACTCAAACAAAATAAACGATAAAAAATTTCACAAATAGTATGATCGACTAATTATTAGATTATTAGGATGACACTGCATGAAGGTAACTATGATGCTGACGTAACTATGATGACGTTATTATGATGATGACTTAAATATCAAGACGTAACTATGATGACGTAACTATGATGAAGGTAACTATGATGATGACGAAACTATGATGACGTTACTATGATGAAGGTAACCATGATAACGTAACTATAATGAAGGTAACTATGATAACGTAACTATGATGATGACGTAACTATGATGAAGGTAACTATGATGATGACTTAAATATTAAGACGTAACTATGACGTAACTATGATGATGACGTAAATATCAAGACGTAACTATGATGTAACTATGATGAAGGTAACTATGATGACGAAACTATGATGACGTTACTATGATGATGACTTAAATATTAAGACGTAACTATGACGTAACTATGATGACGTAAATATCAAGACGTAACTATGACGTAACTATGATGAAGGTAACTATAATGCTGCCGTAACTATGATGACGTTACTATGATGATGACTTAAATATTAAGACGTAACTATGATGACCTAACTATGATGATGACGTAAATATCGAGACGTAACTATGACGTAACTATGATGACTTATCTATGATGACGTAACTATGATAACGTAACTATAATGAAGGTAACTATGATAACTTAACTATAATGAAGGTAACTATGATAACATAACTATGATGATAACGTAACTATGATGAAGGTATCTATGATGATGACGTAACTATGATGAAGGTAACTATGATGATGACGTAGCTATGATGAAGGTAACTATGATGATGACGTAACTATGATGAAGGTAACTATGATGATGACGTAACTATGATGAAGGTAACTATGATGAAGGTAACTATGATGATGACGTAACTATGATGAAGGTAACTATGATGAAGACGTAACTATGATGAAGGTAACTATGATGATGACGTAACTATGATAAAGGTAACTATGATGAAGGTAACTATAACTATGATGAAGGTAACTATAACTATGATGAAGGTAACTATGAGGATGACTTAACTATGATGATGGGCATTATCCATCGTGAACCCCCGAACCACCGAGCCAGGCTGACAGTGACGGCCGCCGCGCCAGTCAGCCAAGCCTGTCCTCCCCTCAGACTTACCTGCCTTGTTGGAGGCTGTCAGTATGGCGTGAGTGATGAGCAGGAAGAGATGCACAGCGGACCCCATGTCTACACTCTATTCCTGTGTTAGGCGAGCACTAAGCGATCACAAAGCACTCACACTCAGGTGGTCGTCGCAAAGGTTGCAAAACTCACATTCAAGTATTATTTCTGTACATTATTCCACTCAACACACACTCCCGTGAACACATTTGACTTCTCACCACTACAAACACGGCATTTTTACAGGTTTCTTACAACGCAATTACAAGGAGTCTACATAGTTACAAGTATCCGCGTATTTCCACTGAACTTCACCAGGCCAGGTCGCGCGGGGCCACGTATTCACCACCTGTCACTAGCTCAGCGCCACTGCCTCACCGCCGCCAGTTGTGCCGCGCTCCTCACCCAACGTGTTGAACAGGATCCAAACCATAGGAAGAATAGCAGGAGAACGAAGCATCATATATTGTTACATAGAAAGGGAGAAGCTATTTGAACATTGCATAACATAGAAAACTAAGGCAAGGATATAACAGTAGTCACCACGACGATTATCAATAGGGTGGTAAATGATTGAAATGGACTCAGTAGACAAGTAGTTAGTGCATAGTCATTAGGGAACTTTACAAGAAGGCTGGATTATTTCATGGATGGGGACGAAAGGTGGATGTAGGTAGTGTTAAGTAACAGGAACTACCTCGTGTAGGTCTCACGGCCTTTTGTGTCCTTATGTTCTGATGCTCTTATGATTACAGCAAGATGTGCATCGTACGTCTGGCTCTCCTACCGGGCCAAGAAGAATCATGCGTGATGCCGATTTTCATGCCAGGATTGTCATTGCCTTATAAAGTTTCACATTTAGTATTGTTTTGTTACACCGTCAAGATCTTATTGATCAAGTACAATCAAGTACAGACCCGGTGCCTCGGTGAACAGTCGCCGCCTCACCGTCACTCAATGTTAATAACTATAGTCTATATTTTTTAACGGGTGAGAAATCGTGACCTCTTGCTGCTTACTGACTGATATTTGATGCCAGGAGAAGGGAATACTACGGTTCTTCTTAATATCAGTTATATTTTATTATAGTTAACCATATTATCAGGTAAACGTAGGCATAATTTTAACCACGAGACCTTAAGATTGAATGGAATTTTTGCCTCGTAAAAAAAAATTGACTATACGCACGCAATGATTGACTCTTGAAGTATCAATATGAACTAATCTCTTTATCCCCTTGTGTCACATCAATGTGTATGTTCTTAACGAGGACTTACCTGAACCCCCTTGCCTTATGTAAGACTCCCAGCCATTGAGTGGCGGTAATGGGCGGGACGAGGCGTATGCATTATAGAACAGGAAAGAGGTGAAAGAAAAGACGCGGACTGACATTCAGGTGGTTCCACAATAACTGTCCTTTCGAGACCACCTGAATAATGCCTCGCGTCTCCCCAGCGGCCTTGACCACCGCCTCGCCGCTCTAAGGCCCAACACGATGACCTCAACTACTGACGGAAACACTTGATACTTGATAGTTTATTCGGCTTAGTGTAATATAATAATGTTCATAATAAACTCTAGTCATACAAGCCACGGTCCATTAAGCCGAAGAAGCTCTTTTATGGACCTCATGCCATTATATTGTCGTTGTCTTTCGTGGACTACAGTGGACTATTAATAAATTGATATACATTGACATACTTAAACATTTCAAGTAATAAGAGAAAATGACCACGGCTGTAACATATAGTTATATGCTTTACGGCTATACGGCTTTCAAGCAGCACCTCACGTATACTATTTCTTTATCACCCACACCATTACAAACTAAAGGGGCTGCCACTATCTTCTTGGGTAGGCGGTAGCAGAGTGGGTATAGTCTCCGAGTGGCGTGCTCAGTAACCCGAGTTCGAACCCCGATGAGAGCGAATATCCACCTAAAATCTTTCTGCACCGTTGAGTGGCCTGTGAACATCCACATGCTGCCCATTAACACTACCTTCGATTGCGAGTGCATCGGAGGACACAGGGGGGCTGCATGAGCCTCTAATCACAGGCGTCACTATAACAATCCTGCCTGCGCCACCACGGGCGAGGGCCTACCATCACAGCCCTTAAGTGTACCTCCAGGGCCTGCCTTCCCACCCCTGGAGTTCACTGCCTACACGCTAGGGTTTCCTTCCGGGATTCCGAGATCCCGGGCGTAAATGGTTATGTTTTTTTTCCCCGGGAAATTGGTTCAAATCCCGGGATTCTTATTGTTGTTCCTTATCTCAGATTTGCATTATGTAAAATACAAACTACATGAAAGAGGGAAACTGTTCTAAACCGAACTCTTTTCTTATAGGGTAGAGCTTCAAAATGGCATAGAATCATTTTTCTTTTTTTACAATGGCTATCTTTTCATGTCATTCTATATCTTCTGCGACTTCGAGGGATTCCTGCAAGGACTATTGGTTTGATAACTGGTCTGTATTCTGGGACTGAGAGTGTTGTGAAGTGTGGGGCAGGTGTATCCAGCTTCGTTCCTGTGAATACAGGAGTGAGGCAAGGGTGCGTCCTTGCCCCATCACTTTTCAACGCTTGTATGGACTGGGTATTGGACAAGGTTGTAGATCAAAGTGATTGTGGAGCATCCGTCGGCAACACCAAGATCACTGATCTTGTTTTTGCCGATGATGCAGTAATCTTTGCTGAGTCGCTGGAGGTCCTGGTGATGGCTCTCGAGGCGCTGCACGAGGCTGCCTTTGGGACTTGAGGTCTCCTGGCTCAAGACCAAGGTCCAGGTGTTTGGAGACTCACTAGATGTAGCAGTACAGTCTGTTCATGCGTGTGGCGAGGACATTGAGATCTTGGAAAGTTTTACATACCTTGGTAGCGCAGTCCATAATGACGGCGGGTCACGTCAAGAAGCCTTACGGCGGATTGGCATAGCCCACGGTGTTATGGACTCGCTCAGCGGGAGTATTTGGCGTTGTCGGTACCTGTGCAGGAGGAAAAAGATCCGGATCTTCAAGTCGCTTGTGATCCCTGTCTTACTCTATAGTTGTGAGACATGGACACTAAATAGTGACTTGAAGAGACGAATCAATGCCTTTGGTAATAAGTGTCTTCGCAGAATCATGGGGTATCGCTGGGATGATTACGTGTCAAATCAGCGATTGCACCGTGAGACTGAATCGAGGCCTATTACCTGCATAGTCCGTCAGCGCCAACTTCGGCTATATGGGCATGTGGCACGCTACCCTGAAACCGATCCTTCCCATCGGGTTGTATCTGTAAGAGACAATCCGGCGTGGAGGAGGCCAAGGGGGCGCCCACAAGGCTCGTGGCTGGGGCAAGTTGATGTTTCTTGTCGAGAGCTGCTTGGTATGGGAAAGGAGCCTGCATGGGAACTCGCGCGTGGTGACCCCCGGGAGTGGCGTAGTAGGGTGGGCGAGGCGACGCGCCCCCCGGCGTATGCCCCCAATGATGGATTGATATATCACTGGATTTCTTTTGTGGGTAACAGAAGGAGATTGACTGTTTGTGCTTCTTGGAGAGTCATTTCATGAGCAACTTTTGATGTGCGTGTGACTGTGTCTTGTGTGCACCGTGCACAAATGATTTTATGCTATTATCTTTATTTTTCTCCACCGGCCATTCAAGTGTTTCTTTAGATTTTTGTAGAATGTGACTTCCAAATGCCATTAACTACAGTATTCTTATTATTTTATAATAGCTAACTTTGAATGCAATTCCAAATGTCTGAGTTTCTTTTGTGGCTAACGGAATGAGATTCGATAATCAAAATTTTGCTTATTTAGTCAGATTATGTACCTATTTCTGCACCAGTATGCAAGTTAATGAAGAGAACATTGCTTCAGTGTCATACAACTCATCGATTCAATTGCCTTACAAATAATATAAAGATGCTACACTAATGAAGTATGTGAGGTTCGCACTTCACACAGCATTACTTAGTACAAATATTACCTGATGCGGGAAATCCTGAGATCCCGGGAAATACTTGTCCCAGAATACGGGCTTATCCCAGAATCCCGGGATGCTAAGAAACCCCCAAAACAGGAAACCCTACAGTACACGCACTATAGGCACAAACACACACATACACACACACACACACACACACACACACACACACACACACCACAAACACACACACACACACACACACACACACACACATACACACACACACACACCACAAACACACACCACACACACACACACACACACACACACACTCTTGTTTCTCTTGTTTTCTTGTTTGTTTTGTTTAGAGGATAATGCCTCAGAGCCATAGTGATCTACCGCTGCTGCATATTAGTGTTGGCCGAAGCCACCACCCCGGGGGTGGGGGTTACAAACCCCCGGCTGGCACCCGGTACCCATTCACTGCTGGGTGGACAGGGGCTAGGGATTTAAGAAAGACCACCCATCTATCTTTCGCTCCGCCCGGGGATCGAACCCGGGACTTCTCGGTTGTAAGCCGAACGTGCTAACCACTACACTACGGAGTTCCCTCACACACACATACAAAACAAAAATTGGACCACTACTATGGGCTGCTCACCCTTCACGCTCGGGAACACAAATATTCACCTCCCACAGGCGACGCTGAGGCCGAAAGGTACGGCGAGTCAACGCTTCATCAGCTTTAATAACTTCTCAGAAAGATACGAGGACACTCTAGATTTAATGATTCATGGCATAATTCGTCTTGAGTGTGCTTGTGTGCGTGTGTGCGTGTCTGTGTGTGTGTTTGTGTGTGTATTTTTCTATATGATCACTGGACCACAGACGGACTTATAATTTTTTTTCTCAGTTACTTTTATCAACCTGAGCGTATAAGAGTTTCGATAAAGGCTTTGTCATGAGTGTTTTGTATTTCCGGATTAAGGCATACGCTGAATTTTATTAAAGCGACACCTTACCAGGATTAAGGATTTTTTTTTATTATCTGTCCCATAGACCACTGTATACCTGGACTGCGCACGGAATATCGACTTGTCGCACAAGGGCCTGAAGTCGGAGGGCCGCTCGGATTCATATATATTTTTATATATATACGGATCATATAAACCGGTGTATCAGTATATAATGATATACTGTAATCTTCGTAAATGTTTGTTCTATAATATTATCAAATAAAAAACAGTAAAACACGCTAAAGAAATGCCATTACGAGACTGAAAAAATATGCATGAACTTAATATTCACTTCAACACTTCGCCATTTAAAACTTTGCTAGTCAACTTTTATCATGAAGGGTGTCAATAGAAGCGCAATTTTATTAGCTTTCCATTGCTATATTTCGTTATCTGATAAATGAATTAGAACCATGCATAAATTAGCGTTAACTAAATAAATAAAATCATCAATCGGGTAATTTTCCCGATTGATGAGGTTATTTATTTAGTCAACACTAATTTATACATGGTACTAATTCATTTATCAGAAAACGAAATATATAAGTAAATAAATAACATCACCAATCGGGAAAATTATCCGATTGATGATTTTATTTATCTATTTAACGCTAATTAATGCATGGTTCTAATTATTTTATCAGATAACGAAATATAGCAATGGAAAGCTAATAAAATTGCGCTTCTATTGATACCCTTCATGATAAAAGTTGACTCGCAAAGTTTTAAATGGCGAAGAGTTAAGTGAATATTAAGTTCATGCATATTTCTCCATAGTCTCGTAATGGCATTTCTTTAGCGTGTTTTACTGTTCTTTATTTGATAATATTATAGAACAAACATTTACAAAGATTACAGTATATCATATATACTGATAAACCAGTCTATATGATAGTCCATAGACCACTATATCTCTTTGTCGGGCGCCCCGCAGGCCCCTATGCAGCCCCGCAATTCAAAACATTGTCGCGTGTGCAGTCCAGGTATACAGTGGTCTATGCCTGTCCTGAAAAAGTTAATATATATATATATATAATATATATATAATATATATATATATATATATATATGTATATATATATATATTATATATATATATATATATATATATATATATATATATCCTTATATATATATATATATATATATATATATATATATATATATATATATATATATATATATATATAATATATATATATATATGATGATGGGTAATGGGTGAGTGAATGGGTGTGTGGTGATGGGTAATGGGTGAGTGAATGGGTGGGGGGGGATGGGTGATGGGTGAGGGAATAGATGGGGAGTGATGGGTAATGGGTGAGTGAATGGGTGGGGGGTGATGGGTAATGGGTGAGTGAATGGGTTTCATGATTTCAGGAAAGCTAGAAGGGGCTGTCTGGAGAGTGTGTTTGGTGGGCCGAAGGCCCACCAATAGCCCTCCGCAGGAGCTAGCCAAAAAGTCCGCCCGGAGGGCGGCTTTGCGGCTAGTATATATATATAAGGGATCTGTGAATGTCTGGAGAGAAAAAAAACAGTAATGGGGCGGGAAAAGACTAGAATTTTACCGATTCTTTTTATAGCTCTTTTATATGTTGTGATATGTAATGTTATGTTATGTAACTGGTAACGCGGAAAAATGGGTTAAATACTTTTGACCCATGACTGGCGAAGAGTTTACGTTGAATGGGAGGGGGTAAAGTAATATATAAAAATCGAGTAACAAAGTGAGTAATTTTCCTCCACTCCTCAGTTCTGAATCACTATATGAAAATATACTGTGATATATTTTATATCGGCGATCGCTGGCCGGCCACGTAGGCTGGCGGAGGTGAAGAGTAAGGGAGACGCCATATTAGTTTAGTACCAGTCAACAAGTCAACGTGTCGAGTTGGACACGGTAGGTGTGGTTCTCACCCTTGGTAAAGGTATGTTAAGGCACAAAGTGTTGGTAGAGATGTAGATGTGATTCATTGATTATCTGTGTTAACGTGAGAACTAATGGAAGGTGTTATTCATAGGGTCCCAAGGTAGCTGTGGACAGCTGTGGAGGAGACAGCTGGATGAGCTGGGGAAGAACACCTGTGAACGTTTTTTGAGTGAACACCAGGATTACAGCTAAGGATTAGGCTGATAGCTGGAATGTGTGGACATGTGATTCTTGACTCAACAACTTTCAGTGACGGGAAAAGATTTAGAATTAGAGAGGATACGAGTGATTACGTTCGGGTCCACGGGCTAATACATCGTGTCGATGTGAATAGCATTAAGAGTGTTATTAAGTGGAGACATATGTTAATGATTACAGAAGGAAGGAGTGGGGAAGTATTTACTGGTTTATCAGTAAACTGAATATATCAAGGAAAAGATAACGGGTTATCTTTTACACCCATTAGTTCTAACTTATTCTCTTAATCTTATAAACTTTTTTCCCACTTATTGTGGGTGGTGGCAGCATATTAGCCAGAATTGTGGAGCCCTCTTGACTTAACAACGTCAAAGCAATAAAGCTACAAAGGGGGCACTATATAACCATCCCCATGTGCCCATTACTGCCCACCTCCTGCCCACACTCATACTGTCATGGGGGGGAGGGGGGCTTCTTGTTCTTTCTTCTTCTATTCCTTCTTCTGATCTTCTCTCTTCTCTTTACTCTTTCTTGCGTGCGGGAGGGAACACAACATCAGTCTTTCTCGACACACATGGGTCTCATTTTTACACTGATGCAGAACTGCTCACCCTACCAGTGGCCTCTTACACCAGCCTTCACGTGTGCGATGGGCACAAAGATCTCTTTCTCGACTCCAGGTTATCACCCCCATCTCCTGCCCACACTCACCCCCGCCCCCCACCCCCCAGGTCATCACCCCCATCTCCTGCCAACACTCACCCCCGCCCCCCGCCCACCCAGGTCATCACCCTCATCTCCTGCCCACAATCACCCCCGCCCTCCCCGGTCATCACCCCCATCTCCTGCCCACACTCACCCCCGCTCCCCGCCCCACTAGGTCATCACCCCCATCTCCTACCCACACTCACCCCCGCCCCCCGCCCCCCTAAGTCATCACCCCCATCTCCTGCCCACACTCACCCCCGCCCCCCGCCCCCCCAGGTCATCACCCCGGACACGTGGAAGGACGGGGCGCGCAACACCACCAAGAGCGGTGGACGCAAGATTAACGAGAACAAGCTGCTCACCAGCAAAAAGAATCGATTCAACCCCACCACTGTGAGTCTAGGCTTTCTAATCTTTCTTATCTGTATTAGATTACCGTATTTTACGGTTTATAAGACGCACTTTTTCCCCCAAGAAATACCCTGAAAAACACTCATGCGTCTTCCAAGACGAATGTTGTAGGAGGTTAGCTTAGGTAGCTATTCAATTCAGCCTCTTGTATGTTGTAACCTCAGTACATACTACCTGTTAAGAGTATTTAGAATACCATAAGACATTCAAATCAACTACCAATCTGTCCTCGCCCTGTGATATTTACATTATACTGGCGGAAGCCTTTCCGCCCCGGCAGATGACGCCAACAGCTATTGCGTGTATAAGGAACTTTGTTACATTAGATGAAAATGTATATACGTACTTATGTACATGCAGCCACCACAAATACTACACGCATACAGTAAAATTCAAACAATACGTGGTGAGACACAGGAGGCAGGCAACGTAGTGAGGCACGGGAGGACGTGAGAGGTGTTTACACTCAGGATGACCAAGCCTGACTCAGCTGATCGGCACATCAGGGGTGCGTTCAGTAGGGCAATACGTACGGTTACGTATTGTGAACTCACCGTACTTTTTGCTGTAAGTATTGCTCTCTCGCAATACTACTCGAGAAGGTGGTTTGCCGCTGAGTTGCCAGATCGTGCCACAATAAGTGTATGTAAACAAAGGATAAAGAAAGCCTTTTCTCTTCTTTCTCCTCTTCTTGCCTCCTTAATATTTCATTTCCTGCTGCTATAACTTCTGCTGCATCAAATACAGGGGCATCAACAAGTTATCCTACGAGAATAAGAATAGTCACAGTGATAAATTTTGGCAGCTGCTATCTTAGTAGCAATATGTATTGTGAAGTGTTCAGTAGGGGTTAGACGATATGTATAGTGCGGGGGAACCTTACTGAACGCAGCGCAAGCAGGAACGCAGCTGCGCACCGCCGTGGTAGGGTTTTTCACTCCCGCCGTCCGACCTGCGTCTACATGTTCAGCCAGCATGACGATTTACTTATACTATCGCATACAAGCTAGAAAATAAAAATGGCTGAAGAGCAGTGCTGAATGAAGATAATGAATAGTGAGTGTTCTTGGGTGAAAATGACTGTATATATGTATGACTGTAAACTGACTGGACTACAGGTTTTTTTCTTTCTTTTTCTTAGAAATTTCTTTCCAAAATCAGGGTGTGTCTTCCAAGATGCAGCGTCTTATAAGCCGTAAAATACGGTAACTATTTTTCTTTTATATATTATTTTTCAAATATATTCTTTATAATCTTTTTGGATAATCCTTGTGTTAAGAGTGGTTAGCGCCTGCAAGTGGCATGCTCGGTGACACCAGTTCCATTCCCCAAAGACCAAAATCCACTTAAAATCTTTCTGTACCGTCGAGTGGCCTAAGAACACCCACATGCCTTACCCATTAACTCTACCTTCGATTGCGAGTATACTTCATCTCCTGTTCCTCTTCCTTCTCCTTCTCTTCCTACTCCTCCTCTTCCTACTCCTTCTCTTCCTCTTCCTTCTCCTTCTCCTCCTCTTCCTCTTCCTCTTCCTCTTCTTCCTCTTCCTACTCCTCCTCTTCCTCTTCCTACTCCTCCTCATATATTTTTCCTATAGGCCTTCGGGTGAGAATAAGATTATTATTATTATTATTATTATTATTTATTTCCCACAGACCAAGTTTTTGAATTAAATCTATGCATCATTGTTTCTTTTTTTTTATGTATCTATATTTCTCTGATCCTTTATGTCTCTTATGCGCGGTTCTCGGAGTGTCGCATCTATCAGTTTCTTATTTCTTTTGTTTCTTATTTCTCAGATCATTTATTCATCACGTGGAGCTACAATGTGTTTTAAATCTGCTGTTTTATGTCTCTTAGGCGCGGTTCTCGGAGTGTCGCATCTACCGCAGCAAGGTGCACCAGGCGGGCTCAATACTTCTGCTAGGGGTGCGCCTACAAGAAGGGCATCTGCGCCATGTGCGGCAAGAAGATCCTCGACACCGCAAGCTACCGACAGTCCTCCGCCTAGCGTGTGTATTTACCTAGTTGTATTTACCTAGTTGTAACATACAGGAAAAGAGCTATGCTCGTACTGTCCCGTCTCCAAATCTACTATTATCCAGCTTGCCTTTGAAGTCCTGAATACTTCTTGCATTAATCACTTTTGCATCAAGGTTGTTCCAGGCTTCTATGCTTCTATACGGGAAGCTGTATTTTTTTTTGTCCCTCTTGCATGTTGTCCTTTTCAATTTCTTCTCATGACCTCTTGCACTTCTATCGTCCCACACAAACAGATCTTCTATATCAATTTTTTCAAGACCCATTGATACATACACTGCTATAAAATCTCCCCTTTCTCTTCTTTTCTCAAGAGTTGGGAGTTTTAGTCTTGAAAGTCTTTCCTCATATGTTAAATCTCTCAGGCTTGGAGCCATTTTTGTGGCTGCTCTTTGAATTCTCTCAATCTTCCTTATATCCTTCTTTTTATGTGGTGACAAATCACTGCCGCATATTCCAACCTTGGTCGAATCAAAGATGTTATCAATTTCTTAATCATCTCTTCATCCAGATATTTGAATGTCATTCTTATATTCCTCAGCAACTGATATGTATCTCCTGTGATCTTGTTTATATGCTTCTCAGGTGACAAATTGTCCCTAATCCATACTCCCAGATCTTTTTCGACTTTTGTTTTGATTATCCATTCATTTCCCATAGAATACTTTCCTCTCTGTCTCTTTTTGATACTGCCCATTTCCATCACTTTACACTTTTTAGCATTAAACTCCATTTCCCATAGTTGACTCCATCTGAAAATCTTATCTTGTGTAAATGCTCACAGTCCTCTTTACTTTCTACTTTTCTTAATAATGTAGCTTCATCAGCGAATAAACTCATATAACTGTTCACTCCTTCTGTCATATCATTTACATAGACCAAGAACATCACTGGGGCCAATACTGATCCTTGAGGAACTCCACTTATCACACTGCACCATTCTGACTTCTGATCTTTTATTACTGTTCTCATCTCTCTGTTGCTCAAAAATTCTTCCATCCACTTCAGCAAACCACCCTTCAATCCTCCTACATGTTCTAGCTTCCAGAGCAGTCTCTTGTGAGGTACCTTGTCAAATGCCTTCTTTAGGTCCAAGTATATGCAATTGACCCATTGTATTCATTTAGTTGTATTGATCTAGTTGCATTTTACAGGGCCAGAGCAACGCTCGTATGGCCCTGTCTCCATATCAACATTTTTATCATTCATCCTTAGTGCTTAGTTTTGGCCGAAGCCAACACCCCGGAGAGCAGGTCACAAACCCCCGGCTAACACCCGGTACCCATTCACTGCTGGGTGGACAGGGGCTCGGGTTTTAAGGAAACAGCCCATATGTTTCCGCTCTGCCCGGGGATCGAACCCGGGACTTCTCGGTTGTGAACCGAGCGTGCTTCCCCTACGCTACGGAGTACCCTATTGTGTGTGTGTGTGTGTGTGTGTGTGTGTGTGTGTGTGTGTGTCTGTGTACGTGTGTGTGTGTGTGTGTGTGTTTTGTAGTGACGGTGATTTGATTATGTGATGGAAAAAAAGGTGTTTGGTCGATGATTAGAAAAAGAAAGAATTGATAGTTTGATCTTCTATCTGTGTGTGTGTGTGTGTGTGTGTGTGTGTGTGTGTGTGTGTGTGTGTGTGTGTGTGTGTGTGTGTGTGTGTGTGTGTGTGTGTGTGTGTGTGTGTGTGTGTGTGTGTGTGTGTGTGTGTGTGTGTGTGTGTGTGTGTGTGTGTGTGTGTGTGTGTGTGTGTGTGTGTGTGTGTGTGTGTGTGTAGTAGAGTATAGATTGATGGCTCAGACGAGTAGTGTTAAGAGTATTATTGGATGCATACACTTATACAGAATCTCACTTAACACAATCTCGTTTTATGAAAATTCAGAGTTACGGAAAAAAAAGTTGCACCAAATCGTTTAGCGCAAAAAAGTTTGAAGTAGCTTTAATATAATTCAGAGTTACCCTCCCAAAAATTTGTACATCCAATATTTAACACATGAAATAATTGAAAGTTATGCAGAATAGTGTTGTTAAATTTGAAGAAGTTAATGGGAGCATATTTGTTTCATGTATTTTTTGCTTAATACATGATTTTCCAAGAACATCATTTGTGATTTGTGCGTTCTAGGGGAAAAAACGGCAGAATAAAAACTACAGAAAGAGACGAGGTGTATGTGGATGTAGTAATGTTTTATAGGGTAAGGGTGGGTAAGGGAAGGTTTAGGAGTGGGTTAGGTTGGCAGGTGGGTCAAGAATATACTAATAGACTACACACTATACATACATACAATACACTATGAATCAATACACTATAAGAAGATACTATGCAGAAGAATACATTAAATATACGATGACAGCCATTACAGACTACATCCATCCATACATTCATACACTATAAATACATATAATACACACTAAATAAGTACACCATAAGAAGAATACACTATAAATATACTATGACAGCCATAACATATGTATATATTTCATCATGAAATATTGACTTCAGTGGGATGCATTATTCTAATATCATTATTACTTTACCATCATTATTTTCAGCTATTTTAGTAGAAATAGTATTAGCAGCAGTAAGAGTAGGCTTAGCAGCAGTAAGATTGTATTGACACACATTATTGTACAGGTGTATCATTCTTAAAATCATGACTGTCCTGTGCCTTACCTAAAAATTAAGGTGACCAGAGTCACGCTTTTTCAAATGTTATATAAAATTAAGGTGACCAGAGTCCCGCTTTTTCAAATGTTATATAAAATTAAGGTGACCAGAGTCCCGCTTTTTCAAATGTTATATAAAATTAAGGTGACCAGAGTCCCGCTTTTTCAAATGTTATATAAAATTAAGGTGACCAGAGTCCCGCTTTTTCAAATGTTATATAAAATTAAGGTGACCAGAGTCACGCTTTTTCAAATGCTATATAAAATTAAGGTGACCAGAGTCCCGCTTTTTCAAATCTATAATAATATAATCGAAAATGTGTCTGTGTGTGTGTCTGCTATAGGTTCCGCCCCCAGTGGCGCAATCCCATCATATGGCACAGTTTTGGAACAAGTCCACCATGGGGAAGATTTTAAGGCCACTTTGGGGATGATCCGATTACTTCTTTTTTTTTCTTTTTCTTTTTGTATTAGCGAGAATTGTGAAAAAATAATTCATTTTACGCGAGATATTTTGCATGAAAAAAGAAAGATATCGAAACGAACGCACGACTGACGGACGGTTTCCTTTACTTCAGTCCTATTACTTCAGTCCTATTACTTCACTAGCCTACTTCCTATTACTTCAGAGTTACTTCTGTCCTATTACTTCAGAGTTACTTCTGTCCTATTACTTCAGTCCTATTACTTCACTGGCCTACTTCCTATTACTTCAGAGTTACTTCTGTCCTATTACTTCAGTCCTATTACTTCACTAGCCTACTTTCTATTACTTCAGAGTTACTTCTGTCCTATGTGGGCCGAAGGTGGGCCGAAGGTGGGCCGAAGGCCCACCAAAAGCCCTCCGCAGGAGCTAGCCAAAAAGTCCGCCCGGAGGGCGGACTTCTCGGCTAGTGTTATATAAAATTAAGGTGACCAGAGTCACGCTTTTTCAAATGTTATATAAAATTAAGGTGACCAGAGTCGCGCTTTTTCAAATGTTATATAAAATTAAGGTGACCAGAGTCACGCTTTTTCAAATGTTATATAAAATTAAGGTGACCAGACTCACGCTTTTTCAAATGTTATATAAAATTAAGGTGACCAGAGTCACGCTTTTTCAAATGTTATATAAAATTAAGGTGACCAGAGTCACGCTTTTTCAAATGTTATATAAAATTAAGGTGACCAGAGTCACGCTTTTTCATTTAACATTTGAAAAAGCGGGACTCTGGTCACCTTAATTTTTAGGTAAAGCACAGGACTGTCATGATTTTAAATGATATATACTTGTACAATAGTGTGTGAAAATACAATCTTCCTGTGCGAACGCTCGCACTCGAGCTCTCCCTGGGTAAAAGAGCTAAGAAGTACAGCATTATCTATTACTACAGTTCATATGCACTCCTATGTATGTTATTACATATATCCTACTCCAAAGTTGTGTTTACATAGTGTTCTGTGAGCATCAGGCAGTCAGGACTTCACATTTTAAGGCAAAGCGAATGTAACCACATTTTTTAAAGCTAAAAGTGGATTTTTTTAAATATATAATTCATGTGATCATCATGTGATCATTAAAGCATCATGTGACTTCAACTGCTGGAATCTTTGTTCCATGAATGAAATTGCTCTATTAAGAATGAGATTGAAACATCCACTTCTGAAACTTTCGTGTGGTCTTTGAACTGGCTCATCTTGAGCTTCCTATTGAAATGTTGGATTCTTTCTAGGAATTCTTTATCTTGTAAGACAGGTTCAATGTCCATATCATTGGCTATCTCCTTTGCATCTGTAAGAGCACTGTGAAATCCATCAGTTCTGTAGTTTTGCAGCCATGCAATAGTTCTCTCCATGCTTTGGATTGCAACAGAAAGCTCAACTGTCTCACCTTGTTGTTTTACTGGACAACAAATAAAACAATAGAATAAAGGATCACATTATTTGGTTCATTTGAGAAAGGCAGGCGAGGCAGGTTATGTGGTTAGGTTAGTTAACCAATGTCCAGGTTAGGTTAGTGAAAGAGCGGGGGGGGTCTGGGGGGCTGTGCCATCTCAGTTAGGTCAGGTTACGTTACCAATGTCAATCTGCAGTTTTAGTGTTTTGGGACAAGCGAAAAATGTTGTGTCCAATAAAGAAATGGCCTTTATTCTTTCTTTTCATCTATTACAAGTGGAACTGTCGCCGTAAATTTCCCCGTCGGCGAGTGTTCCACTGTCGGCGAGAGTTCTCGCTTGGGTTTTTTGGCGAGAATTCCTAACGGCGACAGTTCCATAAGCCTCTACACAATAGACAAATTACCTAACAAAAATGTTTTGTAAATGGTTGGCCACAAGATTCCTAAACTGTTAAAAATGGTACATTTCCAGATGAACACCGAACTTCCTTTGGTGGACGAAACTATTTTTTCTGGTAAGTTTTGATGTGTTTTGAATGAATCTGCTAACCGTTTCTGTCGCAAATCACCTTTTTTTATATAATTTTTTATAGTGATTTGCCAAAAAATGACAAAAAAACAAATTGAACCTAACCAAATTTATCCCTAACCTAACCTTTCCGAACCTATACCTAACCTAGCCTTTACCTAACCTAAACAACAAATTGAACCTAACCTTTTCGAACCTATACCTAACCTAACCTTTTTTAACTAAAAAAAAAAAAAAAGATTTGCGACAGAAACGGTTAGCAGATTCATTCAAAACACATCAAAACTCACCAGAAAAAAATGCCGCTATAAAAATCTCTGCCGCTATCTTTTTCCCAAGCAGGAAAAACATCCTCACGGATTTACCAAAGGCCACATTATTTACCTTGTTAGTAAAATTCGTAGCACCTCCGTCTGTCATCCCTCCCTCTACTCTCTCTCTCTCTCTCTCTCTCTCTCCTCTCATCTCCTCTCTCTCTCTCTCTCTCCTCTCTCTCTCTCTCTCTCTCTCTCTCTCTCTCTCTCTCTCTCTCTCTCTCTCTCTCTCTCTCTCTCTCTCCTCACAAACACGTAATATTGGAAATTTATTATATTCGTAAATACATAGATATTATTTCAGCAAAGATGAGAGAGAAGAGAGAGAGAGAGAGAGAGAGAGAGAGAGAGAGAGAGAGAGAGAGAGAGAGAGAGAGAGAGAGAGAGAGAGAGAGAGAGAGAGAGAGAGAGAGAGAGAGAGAGAGAGAGAAGGACGAAACGAGATAAGGATTTGAGCGTCAGATCAGGTCAGCTGCGACCTCTCTCTCTCTCTCTCTCTCTCTCTCTCTCTCTCTCTCTCTCTCTCTCTCTCTCTCTCTCTCTCTCTCTCTCTCTCTCTCTCTCTCTCTGAATAGTTTCTAACGTATTTTTCTTAAATTAAAATACGCATAATAATATAAGTTCATCAATAAAGTTTTGACATCTATATAATATGCAATAATGATGATATATATATATATGTATATATATATATATATATATATATATATATATATAATATATATATATATATATATATATATATATATATATATATATATAATTTTATATAAAGAGAGAGAAAGACAGAAACTGTCCTCATTCTCATTCCTCACTTCCTTTCTCACTGACGCCTGTCCATCATGTGTATTTACCTAGTTGTATTTACCTAGTTGTAACATACAGGAAAAGAGCTATGCTCATACTGTCCCGTCTCCAAATCTACTATTATCCAGCTTGCCTTTGAAGTCCTGAATACTTCTTGCATTAATCACTTTTGCATCAAGGTTGTTCCAGGCTTCTATGCTTCTGTACGGGAAGCTGTATTTTCTTTTGGTCCCGCTTGCATGTTGTCCTTTTCTATTTCTTCTCATGACCTCTTGCACTTCTATCGTCCAACACAAATAGATCTTCTCTATCAATTTTTTCCAGACCCATTGATGCTCTATACACTGCTATAAAATCTCCCCTTTGTCTTCTTTTCTCAAGAGTTGGGAGTTTTAGTCTTGAAAGTCTTTCCTCATATGTTAAATCTCTCAGGCTTGGAGCCATTTTTGTGGCTGCTCTTTGTATTCTCTCAATCTTCCTTATATCCTTCTTTTTATGTGGTGACAAATCACTGCCGCATATTCCAACCTTGGTCGAATCATAGATGTTATCAATTTCTTAATCATCTCTTC
>JACEEZ010008303.1:29420-64420 GCA_016584305.1 Chionoecetes opilio | reverse complement strand
ATTAATTACTGTGATGAATATGACATGGTTTTGAATGATAAGAAATCGAAATTCATGGTAGTCAATGGTAATGAAAATGACAGACAATCCCTATCTACAGCGAGCTTAGACATAAAGTATTGTGGTAGTTATCTGTATCTTGGTGCCTGGTTTACGGACGATGGCAAGACTCAGTCTGCTCTTGCACTACATGATGTTAAGAGCTCAGAATTATTGACAGCGAGCTTCGCTCGCTGTCGCTTACCATAAGACCCGTGGAACCAAGTTTCCGCCAAAAAGTGTATAACTACTCCTAAATATTGTCGGATTGAGCTGAAATTAGACATGCAAGTAGTTCTGTCAAAATCAATGGGGGCCGTCGGAAGAATTTTTTTGCGTAAAACAAGCCCTTAATGAGTAATTAGCGTAAACTACTCCTAATTATTGTCGGATTGAGCTGACATTCGACATCCAAGTAGTGCTGTCAAAATCAATGGGGGTCTGTTAAACAAACATTTTTCGTAGAACAAGCTCTTAATGAGTAATTCACGTAATGAGTTAATTGGCTGGAATGTGGCTCGCTGTCACGTTCCAGCCGCAAGAACTGAGCCAAAAGCAAAGGACCCAGAGGCTGGACATCTATACTTGATTGAATAGATTTTCTATTTTTTGTGCCTCAAACACTACTATGCCGTTTTTGTATAAGAAAAAAGTTTTTCATGCTGCTGTTTCGTCATCATTACTGTACAGCGCGGAGACCTGGTTAACAGAGAACCCCAAATCCATAATTAGTAAATACAATATGTTGTTAAAATGTTTATTAGGGGTAAGAAAATACACGAGTACTATCCTATGCTGTGTGGAGGCAGGAATCCCACCAGTACAGTCTGTCATGGCCAAAATGAGACGTACATTTCTAGTGACGAAATTGCAGAATGTAGACATGGATGAGCCATTTCATTATGTTTATGACCTTTGCAGTAGAAACAACACCCGCGGATTTCGATTCCTTAATAAAGCATTATGTTATGATGAAAGTGTTTACCCATTAGAGAGATTAAAAGAAAATATTCTTAATAAGCCCGAAACTGCCACTAAATATGTAACATATAGGACATTGTTAAATCCTTCCTTGACAGTACATGAAGTTTATAGCAGCAAGGATTCATATATACCAGACTATACTCGAAGGTCTTTTACTAGATTACGACTAATATCTCATAACCTAAGGGTGGAAACAGGAAGGTGGAGCAGAACCCCGCCAGAGCTACGGTATTGTACATGTGCAGGACATGAGATACAGGACGAGCAACATGTACTTTTAAGATGCCCCAAGGGTGCTGACCTTCGCCGTAGTTTTAATATGCTAGACTTTGACTCAATGCAAAGCTTCTTTATGAATCACCATTATACCAGATTGTGTGACTTTATTTACAAGGCATTAAAGGCACATGAATGAATAATAATTAAACGTGTATATATTTGAAAGGATTTGTGCTTTTGCTATACTAACCAATTAACTATTGAATGTGTCATGTGTTTCATGTCATGTTCCATGTGTTGAATGTGTTGTAAGTGTTTCATGTGTCATGTTCTATGTGTTGAATGTGTTGTATGTGTCACGTTTCATGTGTTGAATGTGTTGTATGTGTCATGTGTTGAATGTGTTGTATGTGTCATGTGTTTCATGTGTCATGTTTCATGTGTTGAATGTGTTGTATGTGTCATGTTTCATGTGTTGAATGTGTTGCATGTGTCATGGATTTAATGTGTCATGATCCATGTGTTGAATGTGTTGTACGTGTCATGTGTTTGATGTGCCATGTTCCAGTGTTGAATGTGTTGTATGTGTCATGTGTTTGATGTGTCATGTTCCATGTGTTGAATGTGTTGTATGTGTCATGTGTTTCATGTGTCATGTTCTGTGTTGAATGTGTTGTATGTGTCATGTGTTTCATGTGTCATGTTCCATGTGTTGAATGTGTTGTATGTGTCATGTGTTTGATGTGTCATGTTCCATGTGTTGAATGTGTTGTATGTGTCATGTGTTTGATGTGTCATGTTCCATGTGTTGAATGTGTTGTATGTGTCATGTACTTTGTGTTTTCTTTTTTGTTTTTGTTTTTGTTTTTATGTTTCAAGTTTTTGTGATGTGTTTCATGTATTTTATATTTTGTTTTTTATGTTATATGTCTAAGTTTTTAAACAAAACAAAATATGATCTGTATGTGTGTGTTTGTATGCAAGGTACTACATACAAATAGTGTCAGTTAAATTTAGCATTGTATTTTGCCCTCTACTACTTTAAGGAATATTGAATTAATTTCATGTTGGACAAAAAAAATAATAACCGTTTTCGTATTGTTTCGTTATTGTTACTTACATGTTTTGTATATATATACAGTATATATATATATTTTTTTGTCAATAAACTACTAACTAACTATGTTAGTACACATACTGTAGTTATACAAAAGAAAACAAAAGTTACATTTCTGGCACTTAATAGTTTTTGGCACTCAACATTTTTTGGCATGGAGTATTGGAGGAGATTGGCTGGAGTGAATGTATCAGAAGGCCGGCCGGATCATCATGGAGGTTCGCCTCAGGGAGTAGCTAAAGCCGCGCCATTGGTACCAGATGATGCCCTCATAGTCGGTGCTTGAATAAGTGCCCTGATGCTGGTAGCCATTCAGTCTGGAGGTGGCGCAGTTTTTATACCACCAAGCTCCACGCCTCCTGGTAAGCATGAATGCAAAGCTCATTTCAGACACATGCACCTCTTCATTGTCTTGTCTAGTTTACATGGATGCCTGATGGATGGATGCTCTATTTTTACCATCTCTATATTTTTGTATTGCTAATGATCTTATACCATCAGAACAAGAAAAGTTTTATCATTTTGAACATGTGATCAAAAATGTTATGGGAGCAATACTTGACAAATTGCAGCGATGAAGACAAAAAAATTATGAGAGCAATACTTGACAAATTGCAGCGAGATGAAGACAAAAATGTTATGGGAGCAATACACATAAACCTCCATTTCCCAGATATCGGATTTGCCGGACAAAATCCGAGTACCGGGGATATGTCTAGAGTCCTGGACAATTTTTTTTTTTATGTTGAAATGCCTGGTCCTGTTCGTAAATTGACAAAGTCGTCTGGCGGTCCGAGCGTCTCCTGTCGAGACCACCGAGAGACAAGGCCTGGTACATCGCCCGTGACGTCACACCATAAGGATACAACCCGCTCCGCTCCCCGTACAAGTATACCTACCTAAAATAATGTTTATCAGTATAAAAGATGTACTGTTATCTTTGGAGATGCTTGTTCTGTAATATTATCAAATAAAAAACCGTAAAACACACAAAGAAAATGCCATTATGAGACTTTCAAGAAATATGCATTCACTCAAACTCTTCGCCATTTAATATTTTGCACGCAAACATTTTACATGGAGAATATCAATAGAAGCGGAGTTTAATTAGCTTTCCATTGATATATTTCGTTTAGTCATAAATGAATTAGCGGCATGCATAAATTAGCGTTAACTAAATATAAAAAATCATGAAATCGGGTAATTTCCTACCTAATATATGTTTATCAGTATAAAATATATACTGTTATCTTCGGAAATGTTTGTTCTATAATATTATCAAATAAAAAACCGTAAAACACACTAAAGAAATGCCATTATGAAACTTTCAAAAAATATGCATGAGCTTAAACTTTTCGCCATTTAATATTTTGTGGAAAAACGTTTTACATGGAGAATATCAATAGAAGCGGAATTTAATTAGCTTTCCATTGATATTTTTTTTTTCATCTGATAAATGAATTAGAACCATGCATAAATTAGCGTTTAACTAAATAAATAGCATCATGAAATCGGGTAATTTTTCCCGATTGATGATGTTATATATTTAGTTAACGCTAAGTTATGCATAGTTCTAATTCATTTATCAGAAAAGGAAATATATCAATGGAAAGCTAATTAAATTTCGCTTCTGTTGATATTCTCCATGTAAAAAGTTTTATTACAAAATTAAATGGCGAAAAGTTTAAGTTCATGCATATTTCTTGAAAGTCTCATAATGGCATTTTTTTATTTGATAATATTATAGAACAAACATTTCCGAAGATAACAGTATATATTTTATACTGATAAACATATATTAGGTAGGAAATTACCCGATTTCATGATTTTTTATATTTAGCTAACGCTAATTTATGCATGCCGCTAATTCATTTATGACTAAACGAAATATATCAATGGAAAGCTAATTAAATTCCGCTTCTATTGATATTCTCCATGTAAAATGTTTGCGAGCAAAATATTAAATGGCGAAGAGTTTAAGTTAATGCATATTTCTTGAAAATCCCATAATGGCATTTTCTTTGTGTGTTTTACGGTTTTTTATTTGATAATATTATAGAACAAACATTTCCGAAGATAACAGTATATCTTTTATACTGATAAACATTATATTAGGTAGGTAAACTTGTACGGGGAGCGGAGCGGGTTGTATCCTTATTGTGTGACGTCACGGGCGATGTACCAGGCCTTATCATCTCGGTGGCCACGCTCCTGTCACCCCTGGTCAGTGTCCGCGCCTCCCGCCAGGTGGCAGCATGCTCAGCGGTCGTATTGTTTACATTTGGGCACACGACACTCACAGTTCACCTGCACGGCCTCCGTCAGTCTCCTGACTTCCACTGCCCCTGGTGCAGGAACATCTCTGAGACTATTGAACACTTTCTGCTGCCTCCCGCCAGGTGGCAGCATGCTCAGCGGTCGTATTGTTTACATTTGGACACACGACACTCACGGTTCACCTGCACTGCCTCCGTTAGTCCCCTGACCCCCACTGCCCCTGGTGCAGGAACGTCTCTTGAGACTATTGAACACTTTCTGCTGCCTCCCGCCAGGTGGCAGCATGCTCAGCGGTCGTATTGTTTACATTTGGGCACACGACTCTTACGGTTCACCTGCACCGCCTCCGTTAGTCCCCTGACCCCCTTGCCCCTGGTGCAGGAACGTCTCTTGAGACTATTGAACACTTTCTGCTGCCTCCCGCCAGGTGGCAGCATGCTCAGCGGTCGTATTGTTTACATTTTGGCACACGACACTCACGGTTCACCTGCATGGCCTCTGTTAGTCCCCTGACCCCCACTGCTCCTGGTGCAGGAACGTCTCTTGAGACTATTGAATACTTTCTGCTGCCTCCCGCCAGGTAGCAGCATGCTCAGCGGTCGTATTGTTTACATTTGGGCACACGACACTCACGGTTCACCTCCCACGGCCTCAGTTAGTCCCCTGACCCCCAATGCCCTGGGTGCAGGAAACGTCTCTTGAGACTATTAAAACACTTTCTGCTGCCTCCGCCAGGTAGCAGCATGCTCAGCGGACGTAAAAGTCCGCGGGGGGGGGGTAGTTGATATTGGTGGTTGCCGGACAGTAAATACTAGAGTAGGATAAATGTCCGGGAGTGGGTAATGGCATCGGACTGTTGCGATTCCCGGACTTTTGCGGTTCCCGGACCAGTGCTCCCCCCTATTAGTCCGGGAAAACGAGGTTTGTGTGTACTTGACAAATTGCAGCGAGATGAAGGCAACAATGTTATGGGAGCAATACTTGACGAATTGCAGCGAGATGAAGACAAAAATGTGAGAAACATGTTTAGACACTACTATTTCTTGTTGCCATATTTCTTACATTACAAACCATTGTTCATATTTTTCTTATACAACATATATTGCACACACTTTCCCTATTATAAAGGTGATGTAAGTGACAATCATCCTCACGACGCCACTGGAGCTTAATCATTTGAGACTTAATGACAGACGCTTGGCGGCGGGGGCGTTGTGAGGCCCGATATTTATCCAACAGTGTTTGGGGTGACGAGCCACTAAAGAATCCTGTGTATAGTGACGCGCCGGGCAAGGATTTTATATTTTGCAGAACGGCCCGTGGCTGTCCCCGGGTGAAAAAAGGCATCGTGTGACGGGGCCTTGACATAAGGTCGTCCTCTCATACTTCCAGCATATTTTTCCTCTAGGAGATCCTTCTTGTCATTCCTCTCTCATCCTTCGTCTCCAGGTGTCCAAACCATTTCAGAGTGCTGCGTTTCACCATTTCCACCACTCCACAATTCACTCCCTCTTTCTTACTGGTTATACCACACCTTTCATATTCATTCTCATACTCTCACCATCCATTCGGCTCACACTACATCCAACCTCTAGGTAACTCATTTCCACTGCTTGAATCTTAGATCTCTAGCATTGATTCCATGGCCAAGTCTCACTTGATGTCACACAGGACTATTAGGCTCTCTAGTGCCTTCTCTATTTGATTTATCACTGCCCTTTCTTTCATGATGTGATTCAAAGATCCCACTACTTTTCTTCCTTGTAGGGGCCTCTCTATCTTTTCTTCCGTGCTCCCATACAATACTTGCACGAGATAGAGCCAAGCTCTTTAAATTCATTTACATCCTCAAGTTTGTAGAAACTAGAAAATATCTTAGACTTAAGATACATAGGTGTCCTTTACTGAAGGTAAACCTTGTGCTAACCATACTTTTCAATTATAAAAAAAAAAATTGCAAATTAAAATTTGGTAGCAGATTTGGTAACAACAAGCTTTTATAATTCTTATGGACATAGTCCATCAGTGCTCTTCACACTATGCAATGCTTGACCAGACATGTGAGCAAGACGTTGTATTAATATGTGGCAACAGATATGGAATCCACTTAAAAAACTGAGAGATCTCACTACTAAACCTGCACACTTTGGAGTTGACAATACTCACTCTTCGGCACAGTTGCCATCAGCAGGGTCGTTGTCCTGATCATGGGTACTGAAGCTGGCACCATGGCTGAATTGCATGGCGTCCTCTGCGTCGCCACTGTACCTGCCATCACATTCCAGAGATAACACATACACAATAACTTTGTTATGTACAATATGTGATATGTGTGCTAAAGTGACATTGTGATCAAATGAAAGCTTTATATATATATATATATATATATATATATATATATATATATATATATATATATATATATATATATATATATATATATATATATATATACAGTAAAACATCCATAAATCGGAATTATGGATAAGTAGCAATGGCTAGCAAATATTCATAATTAAAATCATTTCACATTTTGGAAAAAAACATTTGAAAAAAGTTATTTTTGCAGTTTTTCGGTGTTTGTGTGACTTGGTACACCAACACCTTGGCTTCACTATGTCTGCTTCTGCAGCCAAGGCTTCTAAGAACTGGAAGGGCATGACAATTTAAAGTGTAAGCCTGCAAGATAAGTTGTGACTCCTTGCCAGGGTTGATGAAGGGGCCTACTTGGGTTGAACCTTGGGTTGGTCTAGCAAACAACAGTGCGACATCATCGAGAGGAAAATAGTGGTTTGCCATCTGTGCCAAGGAAAAGCTCTGACCATTCGTGGAAGACTTCTGTGAGGGCTGTGAATGTGGTCCACCATTCTGTCGCACTGTTGACTTTGCTAGACCAATCAACTCGGTTATTTCATTGGTTTTGTGGCCTGTCTTCTTCAGAGCAATGATCTGGGCTATCTTGTGTGCATTGTTTCGACTGGTAGAGGCTATACTAAATCAGCAAAGCCACAAAACCCAGCTGTAGCTACGTAAATTCAAGCCGGCTCACGCGCAGCAGGGATAACACAGAATCAGCCTAGGTGGCTGCCTGCGAGCAACTAACGCGCTCTGCTACCCAGGCGATGCGTCGTGGCTGCCGTGACGTCATGCAGGCGCCCAAACCTTATAGGCTTATTATATATATATGTCTCACATTACCCTCAAGAATACAATGAACAAAATTCCCCATATTGTCTCGCCGCTCTCACCGGGGTGCCGAGTCTTTTTGTCGAGCACTGTATTATGCAGTGGCTTAATCTATAATGATACTGATCCTTTTCTTCTATCTATACTGACATCTTTTACATCCATTTTTGAAAAAGTAGAATTTATAAATTGGCCCAAACTAAATGAGCACTCACTAATTGAATGCATCTACCCACCACAGATCCCTTTGTCACACTGAGAAGCAAAAGGTGCATGCATTGCCACCTAGCATCCTTACATTGTGTTTCCTCAGTGCTACACCCTGCTTTGATACAGTATAATCAGGTACTTTGAGGTAAGATGTAGCAGTATATGGAGAGAAGGTTGTCTAACGAGGAAAGAGTACGGTAGTTATTCCATGGAAGAGCATAATAATACAGCCCCAGAGTAGATTCTTCCACTTAGTTGATACATAATGTGAGAATTACTTCCACTTCAGTAGATCCACAGGTGGATATTGAACCGGACAAAGTCACAAAATAGAGATAAGAAAATGATCGGAGGTCAATGGAAAGAAGTGCTGAACAGACTGAACAAAAAAGACAGCGGATTGGAACATTTATAAGAGGATGTAGGTAGGTCTGGGGGTCTCACCTTCCAACACTCAGGCGGTACTTGGTCTCATCTGAACCAACATTGAAGAAACCATACTTTGCCCATCGTTCCCCTCCCTCGTAATCTGTCAAGTCAATCCGCAAGCGCTGCAGAGTCGTAGAGGTCAGGACGTGAAGAAGGTCAAGGCCCATCCAGAATTCCGTCTCTAGGTCTCCAAAGCCCAACTGATACTCAATCCAGGTACGATCAAAGTCCTGGCGGATTGAATCGTTGGTGCGTCTTTGAAAAACCGTCCAGCCTCCGCCATCGACAGTGTGGTCACAGAACACAGTCACGTGATGGTGGGGTTGGCCGGGATAAGGATACACCAGGCGGAGACCACTCCCTGTGTCCCCAGAATCCAGTAAATCCTTGCAGTGACGTGGACGGGACTCCAACTTGTTTACCATAACCCTGACCTCCTTCAACACCTCCTTTGCTTCCTGTAACACAAGGAAAAAGGAATAAGAAGTATACCTGAAAACCAAAAATAACTGTCACTCCAGTCAAACCAGAAATAAGGTTTGTGTTCCTCTTGGACAGAGATGTGAGTGACCTGTGCTATGTTGCCAGTCATGTACAAGTCACATGTTTTGTGGTACTGAGGGACGCTGACCACAGACATTTCATAAGGGAGTGTTTTGCAGCCTGATGGTTAGTGTTCATTGGCCACCTGCATTGATGTATGGATTGGATGGATTGAAAAAATAAGCAGGCAGGCCCAAACAACAAGCCGGCAGACCCGGAACAAGTTGTGCTAACTGTGAAACCGTACTCTATGGTACAATGACCTACAGGAGTTCCCCTACTTAAGTAGTGCATAATGGTTCCTGGGGTTTGTAGTTCATTTGAAATGTAAGTCCAATACTACTGAATATTGGTCGATCGTTGTCTGGCGGAGAGACAAGACGTGTTACCGGGCAGCTCCTTGTGTGTGTTGAGTGTAATGAGTGGGCAGTCGGATGGCAGATGGAATTTAATATTGATTAGTGCAGCGTTATGAATGTTGGTAGAAAAACCCTGGTAATAGATACACCATACACAATGAATCGCTGAAAAGATCAGAAAGTGAAAAAGATCTTGGAGTGAGGGTGAGCCCAGACCTCCGATCTAGGAAACAATGTATTTAGGCTAGAAATAGAGCTAATAGAGTGTTGGGATTCATTACCAGAAGTGTTAAAAGTAGAAGCGCGGAAGTGATTCTAAAGCTTTATCTGGCTCTATTCAGACCTCACCTAGACTATGCAGTTCAGTTTTGGTCTCCATATTACAGGATGGATATAGCCTTGTTAGAATCAGTGCAGAGAAGGATGACCAATATGATTCAAGGGATGCGTAACTTTAGTTATGAGAAGAGATTGAAGCTATTAAAGTTACACTCACTCAAGAGACACAGAGTAAGGGGCGATCTGATAGAAGTTTTTAAGTGGATAAAGGGATTTAATAAAGGAGAGGTAGGAACAGTTCTTACGGCTATTAACTAGGGTAGAACAAGAAGTAACGGATTCAAGCTGGAAAAGTGTAGATTTAAAAAAGAAATATAGAAAAACTGGTTCACAAATAGGGTGGTGGAAGATGTACGATATGTTGGGTGGGCAGCGGCATCGCGAGCCCATTGCACAGTGAGAGGCAGTAGCTGACCCACGGTCCTATTCTAAGCAGTGGCTGTACTGGGGGTCCAAATAAACCTGTAATCCGCCCTACCCTATTCTTCAAGACCCCGTATAGGTGGTGAATGATTGGAATGGACTCAGTAGACAGTGTGGAGTCATTAGGGAGCTTTATAAGGGGGCTGCATAGGTTCATGGATGGGGATGAAAGGTGAATGTAGGCAGGCCCACCGCGAGGGGGGGTCTGCCGGGACATTTGCCCCGGGGCCCATGGGGTTCTGGGGGGGCCCATGGGGTTCTGGGGGGGCCCATGGGGTTCTGGGGGGGCCCATGGGGTTCTGGGGGGGGGGCCCATTGAGGCTTTGATGGGCCCATAGGACCCATCAAACATAGAGGGATTGCTTGTAGAACTGACAAATCTCCAAAATAACTATAAAGCTATGTGGAATGAAGCAACGCTAGTTGCTTCAAACCTGGACATCAAGGTGAAACTGTATCGTGGTCGTGGTATGCTCAGCTGGACCTAAACGCAAAAGAAGATTTCATGATGATGGTGATGGCACAGCAGTTCAGATTTATCAGAACAAAATAAAGCAGATGAGTCACCTGAAGAAGAATTTTTCAAAAAGTCTGCGTTTAATACAGTGGCGGCTCGTGATAAAATAAAATGGAGGGACTGCAAGCTTTACACAACATAGACTAGGAATATAATCTCAAAATTTTACATGAGGGGTAACGGTTTGTTACAAGCTGTCACCCATGCTAGGATTGAACCATGACACCTCCTGAGCAATATTAGCCTGGATGACACTTGATATTTTTATTTCGGACCTCACAGTGGGTTATTTTGTGTAAGAGGTCAATCGCGAAATATCAGATTTTCTCGAAAATACAAAAATGTCAATAAAATGACCAATAATGCAGTTAGAAACTTATTTTTGGTGTCAAAATGAGCAGAATAACAAGCCATATTGTAAAAATATTGCTTTATGCTATAATAATGAGTATAGACTAGGAATATTATATGAAAAGGGGCCAATCGCGAAATATCGAATTTTCTCGCAAATACAAAAATGTAAATAAAATGACCAATAATGCAGTTACAAACTTTATTTTCCTGTCAAAATGAGCAGAATTATAAGCCATATTGTAAAAATATTGATTTATGCTATAATAATTAGTAGATTTAATTACTTATTACAAACAACATACATCTAGTGAAAATTTAAGTAACGCAACAGTGAACGATGGACGAAAAAGGCGCATCATTGCATATATGCGAGTTTACATGTACATGAAATTAAATGAAAGAATGTCGTGCTTAAGTCAATCAGAGTCCGTTTCCATTGCCACACTGTACGGGTTGTGACACACTCCATTACAGGTACAGGGAGGTCCCGAAGATACGAGCAGTTAGGTTCCACCTGGCATACTCGTAAAGCGAAATCTCGTATAAAGAAACACATAACTAATGATAAAATATAAGTTTGGTTCCAGGACCCCATCCATTTATATAAAAAAAAAAAAAAAAAAAAAAACAAATTCAAGCTAAAATAAACTAGCAAACACAACAAACTCTCAAATAGAGGGCTCTATATACCACACCACCGCACCACCACACCACCACACAAAACGCAGTGAATTAAGAGTGTGACAGCACAGTAGGACAGAGCACAAATAAGTCACAATAAGCACATTAAGTAAACCAGCAAATCACAAAAATCGACTCACAAGGCACAATACATACAAGCAACAAAGACGTTGTATGTACAGTGGCGGTTCTACGGGGGGGCATGGGGGTGCCATGGCCCCCCCAGAATTTAGGCTAGCCCCCTGCTTGGCCCCCCCACGGACCCACTTTCAAGCCGCGATCGTGGCCCCGTGGTAAGGGGCCACGGGACCACGGGGGTCGGTCGCACGGCCGCCGCCGAGCACAACTCACTACCACTAGCGCGATAACAGGAGTTGGTAATACTGCTTACAATAATAAAAATAACAACAATAATAATTATTATTTTCATTATTATTATCATTACTATTATTATTTTTATTACTATCATTAATGACTTTCACGACATAGTTGATACATCTGTTTTCTCACATTTTGATAGAGGTCCTTTTCATGTTCATATGTTTATTTACATGTGGATTGGGCGGGAAACAAGGATTACAATATTATGGGTAAGTGTGTCACTGTGTGTATTCAATTATGTCTTCTACGTGTCACACACTATTGGGCCGATAGTTTCTTACATGACGATATATTCGTGTGAGTGCTTTCTTGCTGGTGACTATAATGTGCTAAGTGGAAGATGGTGTATGTTGGCGAATGGCGATTTACTGGTTTCACCTGACGTAGAGTACCTACATTTCTTGCGTATGATCGAATCCTTACGGACCTTACCCGTATCAGTGCTTGTCGTCCTCTCTGTATTCTCCTATGTTGTTATCGATGTTTACAATACGTTAGTGTGTGAGGTGGCTGGCCACACACGGTGTGGGTTGGCATTTGGCATGCCGATTGTGGTTTGTGGACTAACATCAAGGTTTGGTATGAATGGCGTCATAGATGATAGATGAAACCCCACACACGCAGAGGACTGTCGTTAATGCTTGGCGTGAGGACTCAGGAGACGGCCATAGAAAAGCACCTGTACTCTCAGTGCCACAAGTCCTCCTGTATTGCATGGCCTGACTACCAACGTAATAAAGCTGAGAAGGCATCTATTGCTCAGAGTATAAGTGAGACATACCAGAAGAAAGTTCTTGAAAATCGTCATTACATAAAGACTGTTGGTGAAATAATTTTGTTGACAGTAACGCAGGACATTGCCCAGAGAGGGCACAGGGACAGTGATGATCAACTGAATCCAGGAAATGTCCGTAAGTTACTTAGATTCACCGCCAAACATGATCCTATCATAGCTGAACGTGTAAAAAGTGGTCCAAGGAATGAAAAGTACATACACTAGTTCTGCGATACAAAATGAGATGATTGACACACTTGCATATATGGTGAGAGAAGAAATTAAAGAAAGTGTGAAATAATGTCATCATTTTTCTGTTCAAGCTGATGAAGCCAAAGATGTTAGAAAAACAGAGCAGTTGGCACTAGTTATCAGATTTTATGATGAAAAGTCACATACTATTCAGGAATGCTTTATTTCATTCACTCGCATGGTTTTGTTGGATGCTGCTGCATCTATCACGGACATAATCTTTAAGAGTTTGGAAAAATTTGTTTGGATTACAAGTCTTCACTTGTAGGCTTAGGATTTGATGGAGCATCAGTCATGAGTGGAGGAATCAGTGGTGTTCAGAAACGCATTCGTGATAAAACTCCTTTTGCCTATTATGTACACTGCTACGTTAACAGACTCAATTTGGTTTTGATCAATGCTGCAAAGTATGTGCCTCAAGCAGCTAAATTCTTTAGTCTGCTCGAAGAACTCTATATTTTCGCTAGTAACTCTGTAGTTTACGAAAAGTTCTTTTCTATACAGCATGAAATGTTTCCTAAAGAACAAGCACGAGAACTGCAACATCTCAGTGACACACGGTGGTGGTGTCGGGTCTTCTCGTGTGAAAACGCTTTGCTGCGGCTGCAATGCATAATAAGACTCTGAAGGAGACTTCAGCAGTTGACACTGGATCTCAAGCTGTATCCGCTCGAGGTATACTTGCGCAGATAGACACAGAGTTTGTTTATTTACTGCATTTTTTCTCGGAAATTCTAGGAAAAATTCATAAAGTATCACAGCAGCTACAGGACAAACAAGCTGACTTAGGAAAAGCAGTCAAGCTCATTTCATCACTCAGCGAAGATCCAGCTGATATGTGAAACTCCAACTTAATCGAGCATTACTCTGAGAAGGTTACTGAACTCTGTAAGAAATGCTGCATTTCACCATTAATGAATAGAAGTCGGAGAAGAAAACCTCGACAACTTGATGAATTCATCGTGCTGGAAACAACCGGTCAAAGATATGACTCAAGTCACGTGCAGCACTGCAGCATCTTGTATGAAGTATTAGACTGTTTGATTATCAAGTTATTGTTGATAGCCGTAACTCTTCCTGTTACCAGCGCTTCATGTGAGAGGAGCTTTTCAGATATGAAATTGGTGAAAACATTTATCAGAAATTCTATGACAAGTGACAGACTGTTACACTATTGTCGATTGAAAGTGCACTCGCGGAGGGAATTTATTTAGATTGCTTTGTTGATGAATTTAATAGTCGGCATGATAATCGTAGGATTAAGCTGCACTAAATATATTGCTGCCGAATGAACAAGGTATCATCACCATTGTGTCTAATGTAGCATTTGCATGCCCATGTCTGAAAATCATATTTGTTTGTGTATACAGAATTTTCAACGTATGAGGTTATAAGTAGACTAAGGTACGTACATAGCACATTTATGTTGATGTGATTATAAACAACTGCCATATTTTTTGCATTATAATTATTATTATTTTTTTTTTTTTTACATCACAAGGAACTGGCCAAGGGCACAACAAAAATGGGTAACACAAAGCCCGCTTAGTTGCCAGTCCCTATAAAGAAAACAGTGAGAGAATAAAATAAAAAAGAGGGGTGAGCCAATTTAGTTCGGGAGGTGTCTTGTTACTCCTCTTTTGAAAAGATTTAAGTCATAGGAAAGTGGAAAAATAGAAACAGGAAGAGAGTTCCAGAGTTTACCAGTGAAAGGGATGAAAGAGTAAAGATACTGATTAACTCTTGCATTAGGAAGATGGACAGAATAGGGATGAGAATGAGTAGAAAGTCTTGTGCAGCGAGGCCGCGGGAGGGGGGGAGGCATGCAGTTATGAGCTGTATGAGTGGATCCATCCCCAAACATGTGAGATATACTCCATACATGGGCGGATAAGGCCCCTGTAGAGAGCAAGCAATTGGGAGGGAGAAGAAAAAAAGGACGCAGACGCTACAGGACACCTAACTTCTTAGAAGCTGTTTTAGCAAGAGATGAGATGTGAGATTTCCAGTTCAGATTTTTAGTAAAGGATAGTCCTAGAATGTTCATTGTAGAAGAAGGAGACAGTTGAGTGTCATTGAAGAAGAGGGGATAGTTATCTGGTAGGTTTTGTCGAGTAGATAGGTGAAGAAATTGGGTTTTTGAGGCATTGAACAAAACAAGGTTTGCTTTACCCCAATCAGAAATTATAGAAAGATCTGAAGTTAGGCGCTCGGTGGCATCTCTTCGTGCATCACTTACAGTAGTTCCTGTTGAGTTGGACGTCTAATAAACGACGTTGAAAAATGCAGGGTAGAATCATCAGCGTAGGAGTGGATAGGGCTTTGAGTTAGACTTAGAAGATCATTAATGAATAATAGAAAGAGAGTGGGTGATAGGACAGAGCCCTGGGGAACACCTCTATTGATAGATTTAGGAGAAGAACAATATCCGTCTACAGTAGCTGCAATAGAACGGTTTGAAAGGAAACTTAAGATGAAGGTACAGAGAGAAGGATAGAAACCGAATGAGGGTAGTTTGGAAATTAAAGATCTGTGCCAGACTCTATCAAAAGCTTTTGATATGTCAAGGGCAACAGCAAAAGTTTCACCGAAGCCCCTAAAGGAGGATGACCAAGATTCAGTTAGGAAAGCTAGAAGATCGCCAGTAGATCGCCCTTTACGGAAACCGTACTGACGATCAGATAGAAGATAGTGAGCAGATAGATGCTTAAGAATCTTCTTATTAAGTATAGATTCAAAAACTTTAGCAAGGCAGGAAGTCAAAGCTATAGGACGGTAGTTTGAAGGATTAGTTCAGTATGTTTGGTATTATTATTGGTCTTTTCTTTTCAATAAAACGTAACTGAGAGCACGAATTTTCACATTTCCAGCTTGGATTATTATACTCACCAGCAGAGAAAATGGACCTGAGCCTGAAATCTCAGATGAACTTTCGTTTAATTCTTCCCCAATGTTCTTTTGCAAATACTTTTTTTTTTACTGAATATCACTTTGATAGTCTAACATATCCCTCCATAGGCCTCAGATTGACCCTAGAAAGTGCTCAACTTACAAAATTTTATGTGGTGCCCACAGCGCCTTCCCACCCCCGCCCCCCACTTACAGACCCTCCAAACTTTTGTTTTGCCCCCCCCCCCCCATTTACCTTCCCCAAGTTGGCCCAACCAGTTTTTTAGTGCTAGAACCGCCACTGTGTATGTACTCTTGGGGACGCCGCGTGATACACTAGACTCGAGAGGGTAGGGTAGGTAAGGGACAAGGGAGGGGTGCGCAGACCTCTTCCACTGCCCACAAACTCGTCTCTGCGCATCTGAATCATTGTACATCGTCCAGGGTTGTGAATTTGTGTAGGCCACATTGTCGTACCGAGCCACCAGAATTATCATATTTTCTGATTGATTATAACGTACAACCTTAGGTAAAATCATATAGGCAGTAAATGACTTTATGAATTTTAGTAAATAACTTGTAATTTACTTAAGTAAATAACTTGGTCATTTTACTCACCCCAATTTTAATGTCGTAGCATTGGATTTTCGATCTCGTATATTGAAAATAGACCCTAATTTACACATCTCATATCATCGGATATATTGAATGCTCGTATAACGGGACCTCCCTGTACATGCAGCTATGCAATTAAAGTTCTTGGCCCTACAAGAGCATCTGGAAGTTGCATAATTTTTGCACTTGCAGCAGACTATGTCTGTGAACTCGTTTGGCAGAGGATCATCCACACTGACGTGTATGTGTAGTCTCCTCGTAGCATCCTCGTACCATCCACTTCCAATGGGCGACTTGATTTCAGGGATTGGTACATCTGCCTGGAACCACACTGAGCTTGGTGGTGTGCGCGTTTGATGTGTTATTCAAGACATTTTCGACTTGGCGGAAGCTTTTCTTGTCTTTGGTGCCCTTTTGAAACATGCGGTATCGCACATCGTTGATGTTAGTTTCAGTCCGAAGCTGGTGAGTAAATGCGGCAGAAGAACTCTTCTACACTCCGTATGGTGGATTCTGACAGCGTGCCACGTCCGAGGTCATCAAGCAATGCTCCGTGTTACTGAAATACTTTCCATGTCGTCTTTTTCCCGTGTCCACTTGGTTGACTGACTGTGTCACATCCTGTAACCGCATGGTACACCAGGATGTTACGCTGCATGGTCGGTGTCAACTGTATGTCGTGCACAGCTACATAACGCCGTTCCTGCCTTGTGCCAGTTCTCATCCAGAGCTCTCCACTTAATTGTCCCGCGAAGTGTGTGAGCAGTACCAATACGTCGGTGTCCCTGCACGAGACTATGATCCGTTCGTATCCATCCATATAGGCCGCCTTGGCATGCAATATTATACGTGTATCGGCCTCCTCGTGAGATGATTGCAGCTGTTCAACATCAGACCCCTGTGACGATGCTACTTTGGTTTCTTCCTCGAACCCACCTGCAGTGATCAACTCACAAGTGGGTCGGCTCTTTTTTGCCTCCAACATCATTTGATCGCTGAGAAACTTGGTAAGATGTGCCTTGTTTTCTGGTAAGTCCATGAACTGCTTCCAGTTGGCAGAAAGTGGAATCTCTCTGCTGTCGATCTTGCGCCGGATAAAACGTATTCGCCCCTCTCTCCTTTCCCGGGTCCCAGACTTGATTGATGTGATACGATATCGATCGAAAACCACATCGACTCTTGAGCAGTGCTCATTGAAATGACGGAAGCTTCAGAGTCACATTGCATCAGCCTAAGCCTCTTTCATATAACAGCTGTAAGTAACGAATTATACCATAACACATGTATCACGAGCCACACAAGATTGTTATATGACTAATTAATGAACATAAGAGCTTAAATAGCCTCTGAAGCAGGCATATAAATGTTAAACTCACCAAATTGGCCTCGATGAAAATTACTGATGCACGTGATATCGAATCATAGAAGCAGCAATAAACAACAGATCTAGTCGATACGTCTATCGTTTATAAAGGATTCAAAGGATTAGGAATCCATTACAGTAGTTTTTGCCATTCTTTTTAACATTTCCAAATTCTATAGCATAAACCAATATTTTTACAATATGGCTTGTTATTCTGCTCATTTTGACACCAAAAATAAGTTTCTAACTGCAGTATTGGTAATTTTATTGACATCTTTGTATTTTCGAGAAAATCTGATATTTCGCGATTGACCTCTTGCACAAAATAACCCACTGTGAGGTCCCAAATAAAAATATCAAGTGTCATCCAGGCTAATATTGCTCAGGAGGTGTCATGGTTCAATCCTAGTATGGGTGATAGCTTGTAACAAACCGTTACCCCTCATGTGATTTATGGGCCCCTTTTCACATCATATTCCTAGTCTAACAGTAGGATACACAAATTTTACCAATCTCAGGTATGAGTTATAGTTGATATTCATGGATTTCAGGGCATGGTAGTAGTGGTGGTGGTAGAAGGGATTTTGGGGGTGGTAGAGTTGGTAGCAGAGGGGATGGCTGAGGTGGTGATAGTAGAATTACAGTATTACTTGAAAATAAAGTCGGTACCGCTTGATTTCAGTCTTTTCATTTAATGTCAGCTGGGAAAAGTTGATGTTTTGCAAATACTTCACTTGATTTTCCATCGTCATAGGGTAATTAAAGAAAGCACGATTTAACCACACCGTCTACACGCACTGTAAACACGAGAGGGATTAGCTGCCTCGACCGCAGCTCATTGTGTTCACAAGTAGCGCGGTGGCGGCGCAGACATGAATTGTACAGCAAATATGAAAGTAATTTAAATTTTGATCTGGTTTTAATGAAAATTCACTTAGTAACGTATTGAAAATAATTAAATAACATGTAATGACTTGTTATTATGATATATTTGTTAGTAGTGTATCAATTATGGTGTCTCTAAAGGCATCATACACCTGGCAGCGAGTGTCTGGGGGTGCTGCAGCTCTGCAGCACTATGCCACGAGCCGCCACTGGTTATATACAGGGAAGGCCCGTTATACGAGCATTCGATATACGATAATCCGATGATACGAGATGTGTAAATTAGGGTCTATTTTCAATATATACGAGATCGAAAATCCAATGCTACGACATTCAAACTGGGGCGAGTAAAATTACCAAGTTATTTACTAAAGTAAATTACAAGTTATTTACTAAAATTATAAAGTCATTTACTGACTATATGATTTTACCTGAGGTTGTACGATAATCAATCTGAAAATATGATAATTCTGGTGGCTCGGTACGACAATGTGGCCTACAAAAATTCACAACCCTGAACGATGTACAATGATTCAGATGCGCAGAGACAAGTTTGTGGGCAGTGGAAGAGGTCTGCGCACCCCTCCCTTGTCCCTTACCTACCGTACCCTCTCAAGTCTAGTGTATCACGCGGCGTCCCCAAGAGTACATACAACGTCTTTGTTGCTTGTATGTATTGTGCCTTGTGATTCGATTTGAGTGATTTGTTGGTGTACTTAATGTGGTTATTGTGACTTATTTGTGCTCTGTCCTGTGCTGTCACACTCTTAATTCACTGTGTTTTGTGTGGTGGTGTGGTGGTGCGGTGGTGTGGTATATAGAGCCCTCTATTTGAGAGTTTGAGAGTTTGTTGTGTTTGCTATAGTTTATTTTAGCTTGAAAAACATGTCTTATTTTTTTTTTTTTTTTCTTCTTTTAATTGATGGGTTCCTGCAACCAAACTAATATTTTACCATTAGTTATGTGTTTCGTTATACGAGATTTCGCTTTACGAGTATGCCAGGTGGAACCTAACTTCTCGTATCTTCGGGACCTCCCTGTATATACATTATTGAATAATTAATTGGCTGACTGACTGTTAGTTATATTCAAAGCTGCAAAGAATATTTCTGAAAATTTCACTTTCCTCTAGAAGTACCTAACAATATCAGCAAAGGAGCTCACTTAAATCAAAATCACCGGCAGATAAGTATCCTGCCGATATCAGTCATGATATCGTGGTGGAAATGAAGCACCTACACACAGTTCATCGCTCAAATTTTGGACAACCAACTAAGCCTATTGCAGCTTTTGAATTGCTTGACAGAGTGCAGATTAGAAGGGCTCTTCCCAAATGTATCTGTCAGCCTGCGCATTCTGCTCAAAATCCCTGCCACTGTCGCCTCTGCAGAGTGCTCATTCAGCAAATTCAAGCTGATAAAAAAAATGTCTACGAGCAACAATGACCCAAGCACGACTTGTGGACTTGGCTAGATTCAGTATTGAGTCTCATCTTACATGATCTCTTGATTTTGATGTTGTGCTTCATAATTTTGCCAAGAGGAAAGCAAGGAAAGCGCCATTGTTTGTCAAATAATGTGCCATATATGTATTATGGATGTAATCTTGATGTATTGTATTATGATTTTACTTTTATTATTGATTTCGCAGGATTATAATATGTTGAATCTGTATGTTGTGTTAAATGTAATATTTGCCAACATTATGAAAGGGGTGAAGGAATGAGGGATGAAAGGTTAAGTTTAAGAGGTGTGAGGGAAGGCATGAAGGGCGTGAGGGAGGGTATATCAGGTGTGAGGGAAGGCATGAAGGGTGTGAGGGAGGGTATATCAGGTGTGAGGGAAGGCATGAAGGGTGTGAGGGAGGGTATATCAGGTGTGAGGGAAGGCATGAAGGGTGTGAGGGAGGGTATATCAGGTGTGAGGGAAGGCATGAAGGGTGTGAGGGAGGGTATATCAGGTGTGGGGAAGGCATGAAGGGTGTGAGGGAGGGTAAATCAGGTGTGAGGAAAGGTATGAAGGGTGAGAGAAAGTTTAAAGTAATCGTCCAAACCATTTCATTATTCCTGATTTAATGCAGTAAAAATATAGCCATAATCGAATATGTCAGCAATATGTTGTCACTTGTTGCATCCAGTCAGCCGTTTTTAAATAATCCGCAATCAAAATCTGCAAATTCCCCGAGCTTCCAAAACACTCCTGACGACTAGCAGACGACGCACTATGGAACTCTATAGGACTCTGGTCACCTATACGTATGGCCTCCACCTCAACCTTTACCTACTGCAGGAATGGGGGCCCTTCTGCCCCGGCACATTTCAATTCTCTCGGCGCCCCTGGTTGCAAGTACCAAGTGTCTTAGCTCACTTGTTGTTGGTGTTGTTTAGGGCTGCGAGGATCCCTTGGGGAACACTATGAGCCCTGGTGATGGCCTATGATGCTATCACAGGCATGGCAGCTGACCTGTCTTGTTCAGGAAGGCACAGGTGAGGCGGATGACGGCGTGTTGCCGGGAAGGGTGGACACCCGCCGCCGCCAGCAGGGTGGGCAGGTCAAAGGTGGTGACGTTCAGGGTGAGGAGTTGAGACTGTAGCACTACACGGTGTGAGTGGAAGCGCGGACCCTGCGGCAGAAAGTGTTCAATGGTCTTCGGAACATTCTTACACCAGGGGCAGTGGGGGTCAGGGGACAGACGGAGACGGTGTAGGTGAGCAGTGAGCGTCGTGTGCCCCAGGCAGAGGCGGGTGAGGGCGACATCGAGGGCGCGGGACTTTTTCCTTATCCACGGCTGGGGGAAGAGTCACTGCGGAATTGGCTCATGGAGGTGATGCGGAGGGCATCGCCGAGCGTGTTATTCCAGGTGGAGCGGCAGACCCGGGAGATTTGTTTAGCCAAAATTTGAAATTTTTTGGAATTATATTTATTAAAAAAAAGAAATATATATATATATATATATATATATATATATATATATATAATATATATATATATATATATATATATATATATATATATATATATATATATATATATATATATATATTTTTTTTTTTTTTTTTTTTAGGTAGTTCGCTTTATAAGGGAAACGCTTGATGTGAACACATTTTATGCGGGACCCTAGTGTACTAGAGTAGAATAAACGTCCGGGGGTGGGTAATGGCCTTGGACTGTTGCGATTCCCGGACTTTTGCGGTTCCCGGACCAGTGCTCTCCCCCTATTAGTCCGGGAAAACGAGGGTTGTGTGTATATAAAAAATATTTAACAGATTGCATGTTACTCACAATGAGGCGCCAGTAAAATAGACTGAGACCAATTATCTAGGATTTGTCATGATAAGTTTTGCTAAATACTTGGGGCAAGATCCAGCAAACACATACGCCGGCGTAAGTCAGCGTAAGTCTGTGATACTCCTCTTTTAAAAACTTTCTTGTATCATGAGATACATCTGCGCCAAATTGATGACGTCACAAGGCCAGACTCTACGCCTCGGTGCAAGTCTGCGCCCGCCCTCCCTGGCTGGATCCACCAAGCTTACCTACTCCAAATCGGTGACGTCACAGGGCAAAAATGATGGCGTAGATTTACACCACCTGGGCAGGGTGGTATAGCTAGGCGTATCTCATATATAGGAGCAATTTCTATACTTATCCAAATGAATGAATACAATAACAAGATGATATTAATGGTTAAATTGTTTAATTTATAACCTTTACTTAAGTTTAGAAAGTTGTGTCGATGTTGTACCGTGAAGTGAAACCAGTTGATGACGGAGACATTTGAATGTTGGCTGAATGGAACCAAATATTTGAGACATTTTGTGTAATTTTGATGTTCCATTTTATATTATTATTTTGTATCTGCTTTTTGCGGTAGATTTTTTGTCTTCACTCCTTATTTTCCTCTCTTTAATTAATTTGTTGATCCATCCTTTCCCTGTTTACGAAGTCACCTCAGGATTGGCTATTGACTGACTTCAGTTCATGTCATGGGTGTCAATGAGGATAAGATTTAAGATATACGATTATGAGACTAATGCTATAGCCTAATTACATTCACAATTGAATTTTCTAGAAAAAAGTATCGGTATCGGCTATGTATCGGTGTATTTACAGTATCGGTATCGGCTATGTATCGGTGTATTTACAGTACCGGTATCGGCTATGTATCGGTGTATTTACAGTATCGGTATCGGCTCTAAACTGAGTATCGGTATCGACCAAAATATTGGAATCGGTACATCCCTAATCCTGATAGCCTCTAAGGAAGTGTTACGTCAAAATGTTTGGGTGAATATATTTCTCCATTGATGCTGAAAGACTATAGATAATTCGCACAAGGGTAGTATGATTTCTTATTCAATAAAAATCATGATTAACGCCATGGATAATTTTCAATGCCTCCGGTGTTCTAGGAAGCCTTGGGCCTGGCCAGACACATGGGTTTGTTTACAAACTACACCCGGGAGACTTGTCGTACACTGCTCTGGCAGCAAGTATGAGAATATGGTGACAGTTGCTCAGTAATGCAGTACTCTACATTTCTACAAAGATATAAATGCTCTGTTGATTAAATAAGACGTTTACCGAATCGGGAATTGTATGTTTGATTTTATGTATAAAATAATTACTATTGTACGCATATATTTTCATTTTCTATACATCCTAGACACCAATGTTACATTTTTTAAATGAATTTGAATAATATATTTAGTTGAAAAAGCTATATAGAAACATATAAAAAATAATCTATGAAGTCCGCAAAACATATATTTGAGTGAGATTTACAGGCTCTAACGGGATCATAAAACTCAGTGCAGTTGCCCATTGTTGAGGGACCTAAGAACAGCCATATGCTGCCCATAAACTCTACCTTTGATGGCGAGTGTATCGGAGGACACAGGGAGGCAGCATGACCTTCTTAATCACCCACATGCTGCATACAGGGAAGTCCCGAAGATACGAGCAGTTAGGTTCCACCTGGCATACTCGTAAAGCGAAATCTGTTATTGGTAAGTTAAACACATAACTAATGGGAAAATATAGGTTTGGTTCCAGGACCCCATCAATTTAAAAAAAACGAAAAAAATAACGTGTTTTTCAAGCTAAAATAAACTATAGCAAACACAACAAACACACAGCGTCTATATTACCCACACTGTACTACCTATTCTGTAGAAAAAGCATTCTGAAAGAGAAAATAGCACACAAAATAACATAACTGCACATTAATTAAACATAAAACATGCATAACACTCACAAGTGGTAATGTTGTGTGGGAAGACAGGCAGCTGGCACGTAGCCAGCTGGGAGTCCCTGTTTGCTCTCTCCGAGGCTCGAGAGAAAACAAGGGTGACTGCATTTGCAGGGATGACTGGGTTAGAGTTCTTCTTCCTCCCCTTGATCACTTGAGCTCTCACACATTCCATAATGGAGCCACGATAGCGCCACCAATTTGATTATTGACGCTATCGTGAAATTTGTCCACGATAAACGCAGACCACGATAGCCTCACAACAATGTCACGCTGCCTGTACGTATGTGTCATGACAGTCGTAAGATGGTCACGATGGAGTCATGACAGCTGTAAGACAATGTCACGAATGGAAAATCAACGGTCATTTTGGCGTCACGATAGAGTTACGATAACCACGATAGTGCCATGAACGTATCACGATAGCGTCAAGAGCCATGCCTCATGCAACATGCCTCACACGTGGGTGTGTGTTGTGGGTGGGTTGTGGGTGGGTGGGTGATGGAGAAGGAATGGGCCGGGCTAGAGATGAAGGTGGGAGAAACAGGGTTGTGTTGGTAATGGAGAAGGGGGGAAACGGGGGGGGGTTGAATAAGAGGGGAGGGTTGTGGGAACGGGGGGAAGAAAGCGTTGTTGGGGGTGTGAGTGGTTAAAACGGGGGTGGATCCACCCCCCACCCCCTACTCCCTACCCCCTTCCCCCATCACCACGTGGTCATGGGAGTAGGGGGTAGGGAGTAGGGGGTGGGTGGAGGTGAATGAGAAAGGGGAGAGAAGGCGGAAGGGGGTGCAAAAAAGGGGGGAGGTAGGATTGAAAACTCGAGAGGGCAGACCGCCCACCACTGAAAACAAACATTGATTTCCGCCAAAAACAATATCCAAATTAATTAAAACCATTTCATCGGTAAATATTTACTGTAGGACCAGAATTTTTTACACAATTGGGAGTATGATTTATGTTTACCTTAATGGATTCTGAGAAAATTCTCTCTATGAGCTTCCGTCGCAAATCACTACTTTCGGAGATACGTATAAGATGTTTTTAATAGGAAGGAGAGTGTATAGGAGATATGAAAATTAACTAACCTAACCTCACCTTTTGACTCATTAACCTAACCTAATCTAACCTCAACCCATGTTTAAACTCAAATTAAAGCCAAATTCATATGAAAAAGTCGCAGCGGCAATGGAAGAACAGAAGTGATGCAGGTCATAAGAGGAAGACGAGTGAGGCGCACGTAAACACTTGTCTCTCTCCTCCCAATAAACAACATATCATATCTCCAGAAGTAATTATTTACAACGGAAGCTCATAGAGAGAATGTTTCCTAGAACCTATTAAGGTAAACAGAAACCACACTCCCAATGGGCAACTACACTGAATATTATGATCCCGTTAGAGCCAGTGAATCTCAATCAAATATATATGTTTCGCGGACTTCATAGCTAATTTTTTGTACATGCTTCTATATAGTTTTTTTTTCAAATCAAAAGATTATTCAAATTCATTTAACAAATGCAACATTGGTGTCTAGGATGCATAGAAACTGAAAATATATGCGTCTACAAAAGTAATTATTTTCTTCCCAAAATCTACTTGTACACACAACCCTCGTTTTCCCGGACCTCCATTTCTCGATATCGGATTTGCCGGTCAAAATCTGAGGTCCGGGGATATGTCAAAAGTCCCGGACAAATGCCTGGTCCAGTCCGTACATCGACAAAGTTGTCCGGCGGTGCGAGCGTCTCCTGTCACCCCTACCCCTGGTCAGTGTCCGCGCCTCCCGCCAGGTGGCAGCATGCTCAGCGGTCGTATTGTTTACATTTGGGCACAAGACACTCACGGTTAACCTGCACATCCTCCGTCAGTCCTCTGGCCCCAACCGCCCCTGGTGCAGGAACGTCTCTGAGACTATTGAACACTTTCTGCTGCAGTGTCCGCGCTACCACTCCCACCGTGTAGTGCTACGCTCTCAACTACTCACCCTGAACGTCGCCACCTGTGATCTGCCCACCCTGCTGGCGGCGGCTGGCGTCCACCCCTCCCGGCAACACGCTGTCATCTGCCTCACCTGTGCCTTCTTGAGGAAGACAGGTCAACTCCAGCGCCTGTGATAGCATCATAGGACATCACCAGGGCTCATAGTGTTCCCCATGGTATCCTCACAGCCCTAAAATCAACAACAAAGTGACGTAAAAGTCCGCGGCGGGGTAGTTGATATTGGCGGTTGCCGGACAATAAATACTAGAGTAGGATAAACGTCCGGGGGTGGTAATGGCCTCGGACGTTTGCGGTTCCCGGACCAGTGCTCCCCCCTATTAGTCCGGGAAAATGAGGGTTGTGTGTACAGGGAGGTCCCGAACATACGAGCAGTTAGGTTCCACCTGGCATACTCGTAAAGCGAAATTTCGTATAGCGAAATACATAACTAATGGTAAAATATAAGTTTGGTTCCAGGACCCCATCAAAGACATGTTTTTCAAGCTAAAATAAACTATACCAAACACAACAAACACACAGCGTCTATATTACCCACACTGTACTACCTATTCTGTAGAAAAAGCATTCTGAAAGAGAAAATAGCACACAAAAGGTTGTACTGTAGAGGGACGGGGTTGTACAAGACGTTGTGCTGCATGGGACGCCGCGTGATACAAGAGAGGGTAGGGTAGGTAAGGGACAAGGGAGGGGTGCACAGACCTCTTCGAGCCCACAAACTCGTCTCTGCGCATCTGAATCATTATACATTGTTGTGTACACTTTAGCTAGACACGGGTTACACCAAACACAGAGTTCACACACAGGTTTATTTCGGCGAGAATATGTAGGTACAGCGGAGGAATGCCACAAGGAACAGAGAGAGGAGTGGTGTCCTCTCACTGTGGTGGTAGATAGGTAACTGCCAGAAGCTGGTCTAGGAAGTTAGGGCGGGAACCCAGCAACGGAGGTGCGGGAGGAATTTGGGTCACTAGCGAGTCAGGTCCACGCCAGGTGTTGGCTTGACCGGTAATTAGCCAGGTGTGTGGCCCCAAGCTTGGGGCCACCACAATACTCCCCTTTTCACCAGTGAGCCAGGTCCACGCCAGGTGTTGGCTTGACCCTTAGGGATAATTAGCCAGGTGTGCGGCCCCAAGCTTGGGGCCACCACAACATCATCATACAGCCAGATGCATACGTGGTAGGGCGCACATTTTGAACTTGGTAATTTTACTCACCCCAGTTTGAATGTCGTAGCATTGGATTTTCGATCTCGTATATTGAAAATAGACCCTAATTTACTCAGCTCGTATCATTGATTTATCGTATACCGAATGCTCGTATAACGGATAGAAGAAGGATAGAAGGATAGAAGATACGAGCAGTTAGGTTCCACCTGGCATACTCGTAAAGCAAAATTTCGTATAACGAAACACGTAACTAATGGTAAAATATAGGTTTGGTTCCAGGACCCCATCAATTAAAAAAAAAAAAAAAAAAAAGGACATGTTTTTCAAGCTAAAATAAACTATAGCAAACACAACAAACACACAGCGTCTATATTACCCACACTGTACTACCTATTCTGTAGAAAAAGCATTCTGAAAGAGAAAATAGCACACAAAATAACATAACTGCACATTAATTAAGCATAAAACATGCATAACACTCACAAGTGGTAATGTTGTGTGGGAAGACAGGCAGCTGGCGCGTAGCCAGCTGAGAGTCTCTGTTTTCCTCTCTCCGAGGCTCGAGAGAAAACAGGGGTGACTGCGTTTGCAGGGATGACTGGGTTAGAGTTCTTCCTCTTCCCCTTGTTCACTTGGGGAAAGCCCCCTTCACACATTCCATAATCGAATCATGAAAGTGCCAACAATGCAGTGCGCAGCGCCGTCATGGTCCTGGTTATGGGTCCATCGTGACCGATCGTGACGCTCGTGACGCGCTCGGCCGAGGCCACGAAAAGTTAGTGGGTGCATTAAAAAATCGGGAAGCTCCCCGATTTTCGTACACAACGCAGCGGTATCGTAAGTCTATCATGACGCTATCGTTATCTATGTAGCAGCTTCGTGACACTATCATGATCGTCGTATGTTTATCGTGACGATAAGAAAACGTTACGCGTTACTTCATCCCTGCCTCCTCCCCCTTTTTTGCACCCCCTTCCGCCTTCCCTCCCCTTTCTCATTCACCTCCACCTACCCCCGACTCCACTCCCCCTACTCCCACCACCATGTGATAACACTCCCCCCTCGAATACCTTCCCCCTACTCCCACCACCACGTGATGACACTCCCCCCGTGACTCCCTACCCCCTACTCCCACCAGCACGTGGTAACACCACCACCAACATCACGCCTTCTCCACCCCCCCTCGTTTCCCCACCAACACCAACACCCCTTTCTTTATTGCATCCCCCCTCCCCCGTTTCCCCTCATTCCCCATCACCAACACAAACCTGTTTCTCCCACTTTCATCTCTATAGTCCCCCTTCCTTCTCCATCACCATGGCAACCCCCACCCACGTGCGGGGCTAGCTCTTGATGCTATCGTGGTACGTTCATGGCACCGTCATGGCACTATCGTGGTTATCGTGCTCTATCGTGACGACAAAATGACCGTTTATTTTCCATTCTTGACATAGTCCTACAGCTGTCATGACTCCATCGTGACCATCTTACGACCGTCATGACACATACGTACAGGCAGCGTGACATTGTTGTGAGGCTATCGTGGTCTGCGTTTTTCGCGGTTAAATTTCACGATAGCATCAATAATCAAATTGGTGGCGCTATCGTGTTTCGATTATGGAATGTGTGAAGGGAGCTGAAGAGGAAAGATCCCCGGTGCTGCCGCGTGATACAATAGACTCGAGAGGGTAGGGTAAGTAAGGGACAAAGGAGGGGTGCGCAGACCTCTTCCACTGTCCACAAACACGTCTCTGCGCATCTGAATCATTGTACATCATCCAGGGATGTGAATTTTGTAGGCCACATTGTCGTACCGAGCCACCAGAATTATCATATTTTCGGATTGATTATCGTACAACCTTAGGTAAAATCATATAGTCAGTAAATGACTTTATAATTTTAGTAAATAACTTGTAATTTACTTTAGTAAATAACTTGGTAATTTTACTCACCCCAGTTTGAATGTCGTACCATTGGATTTTCGATCTCGTATATTGCAAATAGACCCTAATTTACACCTCTCGTATCATCGGATTCTCGTATATCGAATGCTCGCATAACGGGATCTCCCTGTATACCTGAAAACCAAACAAACTGTCACACCAGTCAAACCAGAAACAAGGTTTGTGTTCCTCTTGGACAGAGATGTGAGTGACCTGTGCTATGTTGCAAGTCATGTACAAGTCACATGTTTTGTGGTACTGAGGGACACTGACCACAGACATTTCATAAGGGAGTGTTGTGCAGTCTGATGGTTAGTGTTCATTGGCCACCTGCATTGATGTATGGATTGGATGGAGTGAAAAATAAGCAGGCAGGCCCAAGCAACAAGCCGGCAAGCCCGGAACAAGTTGTGCTAACTGTGAAACCGTACTCTATGGTACAATGACCTACAGGAGTTCCCCTACTTAAGTAGTGCATAATGGTTCCTGGGGTTTGTAGTTCATTTGAAATGTAAGTCCAATACTACTGAATATTGGTCGTTCGTTGTCTGGCGGAGAGACAAGACGTGTTACCGGGCAGCTCCTTGTGTGTGTTGAGTGTAATGAGTGGGCAGTCAGATGGCAGATGGAATTTAATATTGATAAGTGCAGCGTTATGAATGTTGGTAGAAAAAACCCTGGTAATAGATACACCATACGAAATGTATCGCTGAAAAGATCAGAAGGTGAAAAAGATCTTGGAGTGAGGGTGAGCCCAGACCTCCGACCTAGGAAACAATGTATTGAGGCTAGAAATAGAGCTAATAGAGTGTTGGGATTCATTACCAGAAGTGTTAAAAGTAGAAGTGCAGAAGTTATTCTAAAGCTTTATCTGGCTCTAGTCAGACCTCACCTAGACTATGCGGTTCAGTTTTGGTCTCCATATTACAGGATAGATGTGGCCTTGTTAGAATCAGTGCAGAGAAGGATGACCAAAATGATTCAAGGGATGCATAACTTTAGTTATGATAAGAGATTGAAGCTATTAAAGTTACATTCACTCGAGAGACGCAGAGTAAGGGGCGATCTGAGAGAAGTTTTTAAGTAGATAAAGGGATTCAATAAAGGAGAGGTAGGAAAAGTTCTTACGGATATTAACCAGGGTAGAACAAGAAGTAACGGATTCAAGCTGGAAAAGTGTAGATTTAAAAAAAAATTGGGAAAAACTGTTTCACAAATTGGGTGGTGAATGATTGGAATGGACTCGGTAGACAGGTAGTTAGTGCGGAGTCATTAGGAAGCTTTATAAGGGGGCTGGATAGGTTCATGGATGGGGATGAAAGGTGGATGTAGGCAGGCCCACCGAGAGGAGAGGTCTGCCGGGGCATTTGCCCCGGGGCCCATGGGGTTCTGGGGGGGCCCATGGGGTTTTGGGGGGGCCCATTGAGGCTTTGATGGGCCCATAGGACCCATCAAACAAAGAGGGATTGCTTGTAGAACTGACAGATCTCCAAAATAACTGAAAAGCTATGTGGAATGAAGCAAAGCTAGTTGCTTCAAAGCTGGACATCAAGGTGAAACTGTACCGTGGTCGTCTAACTTCTGATCTTTTGGCGCTCGGTGGCATCTCTCCGTGAATCACTTAGTTCCTGTTGAGTTGGACGTCTAATAAACAACGTTGAAACAAGGCGATAATGTATGTGAAGTGAGCTACCTGGCGTCTGGCGGACTTAATGTAGGTCTGAAGGCAATTTTGAGGCAACACTTCCGATAGAGTTTTTTGAGCTCTACAACTTTGTCGTCAGTGAATTGTTTTCAATCTCAAACGTAAATGGCTTTTTTGGAACAACCCCCCCCCCCCCCCGACACTGGCGGTGCGGGGCAGTGTCAGGGGGGGTTTTGTTCAAAAAAAGCCATTTACGTTCAAGATTGAAAAAAAAATTACTGAAGACAAAGTTGTAGAATTTAAAAAACTCTATCGGAAGGTAAGCCTCAAAATTGTCTTCAGACCTACATTAAGTCCGCCAGAGCCAGGTAGCTCAGCTGAAAGCCACTTCGTGACACTTTACACTCACAGAAAAGCCACTTACGTCCGAGATTGAATTTTTTTTACTGATGACAAAGTTGTAGAGCTCAAAAAACTTTATCGGAAGCGTGGCCTCGAAATTGCCTTCAGACCTATATTAAGTCCGCCAGACGCCGGAAAGCTCAAAAAAGGGACAGTGAAAATTGATGTTTTGGGGGTACCATCAAATATGGGTCCCAAATGGACAGTGCATTCAAGTTTATTCACTGTTACCAGTTGATTTCCACTTCAGGGGATCCCACACGTATCTGTAGGTACATTATTCATGCATCTGGAGACCAAAGACCTACACTGCCCGAAATCGGTGTGTCGCGAAATCGCGAAATCGAAATTTGAGGGTACCCTACTACTTCAAGAGCAAATTTTGAGAAAAGTTCCAAGTAGAATTTTGTAAGAAATGGGTTTTTGAAATCCTGAGACATTGCCCTCTTAGAAACAACTCACAGACCTTTTGGCAAATGCAACATAACCAACACCCCCTCAGCTCTGGGACTAAGAGCGCTCATTCAGCAAATTCAAGCTGAAAAAAAAAATGTCTACGAGCAACAATGACCCAAGCACGACTTGTGGACTTGGCTAGATTCAGTATTGAGTCTCATCTTACATGATCTCTTGATTTTGATGTTGTGCTTCATAATTTTGCCAAGAGTAAAGCAAGGAAAGCGCCATTGTTTGTCAAATGAATGTGCCATATATGTATTATGGATGTAATCTTGATGTATTGTATTATGATTTTACTTTTATTATTGATTTCGCAGGATTATATGTTGAATCTGTATGTTGTGTTAAGTGTAATATTTGCCAACATTATGAAAGGGGTGAAGGAATGAGGGATGAAAGGTTAAGTTTAAGAGGTGTGAGGGAAGGCATGAAGGGCGTGAGGGAGGGAAAATACAGTGTGAGGGAAGGCATGAAGGGCGTGAGGGAGGGTTATAGTGTGAGGAAGGCTGAAGGGTGTGAGGAGGGTATCAGGTGTGAGGAAGGCATGAAGGTGTGAGGGAGGTATTCAGGTGTGGGGGAGCTATGAAGGGTGTGAGGGAGGGTAATCAGGTGTGAGGGAAGGCATGAAGGTGTGAGGGAGGGTATATCAGGTGTGGGGGAAGGCATGAAGGTGTGAGGGAGGGTAATCAGGTGGGGAAGGCATGAAGGTGTGAGGGAGGGTATATCAGGTGTGAGGGAAGTATGAAGGTGTGAGGGAGGGTAAATCAGTGTGAGGGAAGCTATGAAAGGTGGTGAGGGAGGGTATATCAGGTGTGAGGGAAGGTATGAAGGGTGTGAGGGAGGGTTAATCAGGTGTGGGGGAAGGCATGAAGGGTGTGAGGGAGGGTATATCAGGTGTGGGGGAAGCTATGAAGGGTGTGAGGGAGGGTATATCAGGTGTGAGGGAAGGCATGAAGGGTGTGAGGAGGGTATATCAGGTGTGGGGAAGGCATGAAGGGTGTGAGGGAGGGTATATCAGGTGTGGGGGAAGGCATGAAGGGTGTGAGGGAGGGTATATCAGGTGTGAGGGAAGGTATGAAGGGTGTGAGGGAGGGTAAATCAGGTGTGAGGGAAGCTATGAAGGGTGTGAGGGAGGGTATATCAGGTGTGAGGGAAGGTATGAAGGGTGTGAGGAGGGTATATCAGGTGTGGGGGAAGGCATGAAGGGTGTGAGGGAGGGTATATCAGGTGTGGGGAAGCATGAAGGGTGTGAGGGAGGGTATATCAGGTGTGAGGGAAGCTATGAAGGGTGTGAGGGAGGGTAAATCAGGTGTGAGGGAAGCTATGAAGGGTGTGAGGGAGGGTATATCAGGTGTGAGGGAAGCATGAAGGGTGTGAGGGAGGGTATATCAGGTGTGAGGGAAGGCATGAAGGGTGTGAGGGAGGGTATATCAGGTGTGGGGAAGGCATGAAGGGTGTGAGGGAGGGTATATCAGGTGTGGGAAGGTATGAAGGGTGTGAGGGAGGGTAATCAGGTGTGAGGGAAGCTATGAAGGGTGTGAGGGAGGGTATATCAGGTGTGAGGAAGGTATGAAGGGTGTGAGGGAGGGTAATCAGTGTGGGGAAGCATGAAGGTGGAGGGAGGATATCAGGTGTGGGGGAAGCTATGAAGGGTGTGAGGGAGGGTATATCAGGTGTGAGGGAAGGCATGAAGGGTGTGAGGGAGGGTATATCAGGTGTGGGGAAGGCATGAAGGGTGTGAGGGAGGGTATATCAGGTGTGAGGGAAGGTATGAAGGGTGTGAGGGAGGGTATATCAGGTGTGAGGGAAGGCATGAAGGGTGTGAGGGAGAGTATATCAGGTGTGAGGGAAGCTATGAAGGGCGTGAGGGAGGGTATATCAGGTGTGAGGGAAGGCATGAAGGGTGTGAGGGAGAGTATATCAGGTGTGAGGGAAGCTATGAAGGGTGTGAGGGAGGGTATATCAGGTGTGAGGGAAGGTATGAAGGGTGTGCGGGAGGGTAAATCAGGTGTGAGGGAAGCTATGAAGGGCGTGAGGGAGGGTATATCAGGTGTGAGGGAAGGCATGAAGGGTGTGAGGAGAGTATGTCAGGTGTGAGGGAAGCTATGAAGGTGTGAGGGAGGGTATATCAGGTGTGGGGGAAGGCATGAAGGGTGTGAGGGAGGGTATATCAGGTGTGAGGGAAGGTATGAAGGGTGTGAGGGAGGGTATATCAGGTGTGAGGGAAGGTATGAAGGGTGTGAGGGAGAGTATATCAGGTGTGAGGGAAGGCATGAAGGGTGTGAGGGAGGGTATATCAGGTGTGGGGGAAGGCATGAAGGGTGTGAGGGAGGGTATATCAGGTGTGAGGGAAGCTATGAAGGGTGTGAGGGAGGGTATATCAGGTGTGAGGGAAGCTATGAAGGGTGTGAGGGAGGGTATATCAGGTGTGAGGGAAGGCATGAAGGGTGAAGAGAAAGTCTAAAGTAATCGTCCAGACCATTTCATTATTCCTGATTTAATGCAGTAAAAATATAGTCATTATCGAATATATCAACAACATGTTGTCACTTTTTGCATCCAGTCAGCCGTTTTTAAATAATCCGCAATCAAAATCTGCAAATTCCCCGAGCTTCCAAAACATTCCTGACGACTAGCAGACGACGCACTATGGAACTCTATGGAACTCTGGTCACCTATACGCATGGCCCCCACCTCAACTTTTACCTGCTGCAGGAATGGGGGCCCCAAACTAGTCCTGCCCCGGCACATTTCAATTCTCTCGGCGCCCCTTGATGTAGGTAGTGTTAGGTAACAGGAACTACCACGTGTAGGCCTCACGGCCTCTAGTAGCTTCCTTATTTTCTTATGTTCTTGTGTTCTTATGAATACTGTATACAACATTGTATAAGCAATGTTTGTACAGCACAGTTATACCCCAACTCAACAGCATATTTCTTTTATCAGCCTTGAATGGTATAGTGACTCCAATGCTTCTTTCTACAATCATCACCACTAGCTTTGATTAAATGCCTGCGAGACATATTAAGGTGATTAAATGTCTGTGCAAAGACTACTGTATACAGTAGTCTTTGGTCTGTGAAAACCACAATTTGTGTTAAGAGACAGGTTTGTATGTAACTCTGAAAGTTTATAATTTGAATGTATGAAAATAGGGGAGTGTCAGTATTGGTTGTAGTGCTAGAGTTAGCATAGGAAGAATTAAGAGCCACCAGAAGGTAAGGGATATGTAATCAAGTAGAGGAGAAACTTAGAAAAAACAAATGGTGTGGATAGGTTGCAACTCAGTGCAGTCCA
>JACEEZ010008303.1:25000-27342 GCA_016584305.1 Chionoecetes opilio | reverse complement strand
AAAATTTTAAAAATTGGGGGTTTTTTGGGGGGGGGGCTGGCAGGGGGGGGCTTTGGGGGCATGGGGGGGGCTTGGGGGGGGGGTTGGCGGCCCGGGGGGGTCTGCTGGGGCATTTGTCCCTGGGGGCCCATGGGTCCCTGGGGGGGCCAGGGGTTCTGGGGGGGCCCATGGGTTCTGGGGGGCCCATGGGTTTTTGGGGGCCATGGGTTCTGGGGGGGCCATGGGGTTCTGGGGGGGCCCATGGGTTTGGGGGCCCTGTGTTTTTGGGGGGGCCATGGGATCTGGGGGGGCCCATGGGGTTCTGGGGGGCCCATGGGGTTCTAGGGGGGCCCATGGGGTTTTTGGGGGGGCCCATGGGGTTTTGGGGGGGCCCATGGAGTTCTGGGGGGGCCCATGGGGTTTTGGGGGGCCCATGGAGTTTTTGGGGGGCCATGGGTTTTGGGGGGGCCATGGGGTCCTGGGGGGGCCCATGGGGTTCTGGGGGGGGCCCATGGGGTTCTGGGGGCCCCATGGGGTTTTGGGGGGGCCATGGGGTTTTCTGGGGGGCCCATGGGTTCTGGGGGGGCCCATGGGGTTCTGGGGGGGCCCATGGGGTTCTGGGGGGGCCCATGGGGTTTTGGGGGGCCCATGGGGTTCTGGAGGGGCCCATGGGGTTTTGGGGGGGCCCATGGGGTTCTGGGGGGGCCCATGGGTTCTGGGGGGGGCCCATGGGGTTTTGGGGGGGCCCATTGGGTTTTGGGGGGGCCCAGGGGGTCTGGGGGGGCCCATGGGGTTCTGGGGGGGCCCATGGGGTATTGGGGGGGCCCATGGGCTTTTGGGGGACCCATGGGGTTTTGGGGGGGCCCATGGGGTTTTGGGGGGGACCATGGGGTTTTGGGGGGGCCCATGGGGTTTTGGGGGGGCCCATGGGGTTTTGGGGGGGCCCTTGGGGTTTTTGGTGGCGCCCATGGGGTTCTGGGGGGGCAAATGGGGTTCTGGGGGGCCCATGAGGTTTTCGGGGGGCCCATTGAGGCTTTGATGGGCCCATAGGACCAATCAAACAGAGGAATTGCTTGTAGAACTGACAGATCTCCAAAATAACTGAAAAGCTATGTGGAATGAAGCAAAGCTAGTTGCTTCAAACCTGGTCATCAAGGTGAAACTGTATCGTGGTCGTGGTAAAGCAGCTGGACCTAAACGCAAAAGAAGATTTCATGATGATGGTGATGGCACAGCAGTTCAGATTTATCAGAACAAAATGAAGGAGATGAGTCACCTGAAGAAGAATTTTCGGAAAGTCTGCGTTATATATATACATTATTGAATAATTAATTGGCTGACTGACTGTTACATTCAAAGCTGCCAAGAATATTTCTGAAAACTTCAGTTTCCTCTGGAAGTACCTAACAATATCAGCAAAGGAGCTCACTTAAATCATAATCACCGGCAGATAAGTATCCTGCCGATATCAGTCATGATATCGTGGTGGAAATGAAGCACCTACAAACAGTTCATCGCTCAAATTTTGGGCAGAACCAACTAAGGCTATTGCAGCTTTTGAATTGCTTGATAGAGTGCAGACTAGAAGGGCTCTTCCCAAATGTATCTGTCAGCCTGCGCATTCTGCTAAAAATAAAAATCCCTGCCACTGTCGCCTCTGCAGAGCGCTCATTCAGCAAACTCAAGCTGATAAAAAAAAATGTCTACGAGCAACAATGAGCCAAGCACGACTTGTGGACTTGGCTAGATTCAGTATTGAGTCTCATCCTACATGATCTCTTGATTTTGATGTTGTGCTTCATAATTTTGCCAAGAGGAAAGCAAGGAAAGCGCCATTGTTTGTCAAATGAATGTACCATATATGTATTATGTATGTAATCTTGATGTATTGTATTATGATTTTACTTATATTATTGATTTTGCAGGATTATAATATGTTGAATATTATAATCCTTGTTAAACACAATAATGTTATGTTAAATGTAATATTTGCCTACATTATGAAAGGGGTGAAGGAATGAGGGATGCAAGGTTAAGTTTAAGAGGTGTGAGGGAAGGCATGAAGGGTGTGAGGGAGGGTATATCAGGTGTGAGGGAAGGCATGAAGGGTGTGACCGAGGGTATATCAGGTGTGAGGGAAGGCATGAAGGGTGTGAGGGAGGGTATATCAGGTGTGAGGGAAGGCATGAAGGGTGTGAGGGAGGGTATATCAGGTGTGAGGGAAGGCATGAAGGGTGTGAGGGAGGGTATATCAGGTGTGAGGGAAGGCATGAAGGGGGTGACCGAGGTATATCAGGTGTGAGGGAAGGCATGAAGGGTGTGAGGGAGGGTATATCAGGTGTGAGGGAAGGCATGAAGGGTGT
>JACEEZ010008303.1:20000-22500 GCA_016584305.1 Chionoecetes opilio | reverse complement strand
CGAGGAAAAAGGGAATAGGGGGGGAAAGACTTACCTGACCCTTCCTTTCCCTTTGGGGGAGATTTGGAATTGGGTGACACAACACAAAAACCACACACACACACACACACACCACACACACACACAAACACACACACACACACACCACCACCCCAACCACCACACACGAGGAGAAAAGAAAGTGTCAAAAAAAATTTTTAAAAGTATAGAAAAAAAAATACAGGTAAAGAAAAAAATAAAGAAACTAGGTTGGGAAAAAATATAAAGAGGGAGGGGCCCCCCCCTTTGAAAGTTAAGCTTAGGTCACAAAATACGCCTAAAATATTTTTAAGGCAGGAAAAAGGCAAAGACAGAAGAATATAAAAAATAGGATAAAAAAGATATGAATAGGAAAAAAAGGGGCCATTTTTAAGTACGTTTAAAGAAGCCCAGAAAAAAACGAATCGAAGGGAAGGGGAAAAATAAATTCTTTTGGGGGATTTTTAGCCCAAAAACTGAAGGGTGTTCTAAAAAAAAAAGAGTAAAGAAGCATCCAAAGGGAAAAATGAATAGGATGGCAGGTTCGTAAAAAATTAAAGGGGTAGAAAAAATTAACGAAGTAAAGATTACCTGGGGGCCAAGAAACCAGAAATTAGGTCTCGTAGAAACGAAGCTGAGTGATTCGAGGAGTCCCAGTTGGGGGGGTCAATAAAATGTATGGGGGGAAAAAAAAGGGGGGTGTTAATGTGTTAAAAAGGGAAAGGGATGTGGTGGTGGGGAAAGTAGAGAAAGGAGAAGGAAGGGCCGAGGTTGAAGGGTAGAGTTGGTATGAAAAAAGGAAGAATAAGGGGGACTTAGAATGTATACGTTCCCCTAAGACAAATTCCCGGGGGGAGGAAGAGTACGGAGACATATGGAAAACACAAGCAAAGTTTAAAGAATACGAGGAAAATGTCGAAAAATAAATTTTTTATGGGAGATTTTAAAAGCAAAGAATTTGCTGGGAAAAAATGGGAACTGAAGGGGGAAAAAAAAAACTCAAAGGGGTGTTATATTGTTGGTTGGTAATGAAAAACTCATGACTCATGGATTAAAGGAAAAACAGATTCAAAGGTAGCGAAGAAAACCCTCAAGCTAGACTACTATTGATGAAAAAACTGGAAATAATTAATAAAGTAAAATTTTCGGGGCCCCCTTGGAAAGGCGACCATGTACTTATTGAATTTTAAATAAATTTTAGCAAAAAAAAGGGGGGAAAGAAGAACATAAAAGGGAAAATACAATTATGGAAAAGCAACTTTTTACGATTAAGAACATTTTTCGGAGAGAAGACTGGGGTAAATTTCCCTGCAGGAACGAGTACCCCGAAAAAAAGGGTGAGTTATCCGAATTTACACCCAAGGAATAATAGTTATGTTCCCAAGGGTGTTACAAGAAAAAAAAAAAAAAAAATGGTTTAAAGAAAATGGGAATTAGCAAGATAGAAAGAGAAAAAACATGGAAAAGTTGGAGGAAAAAATTTCCGCAACTTGGGGGAAATACAAAAAAATAGAAATATATGTAAATCCGAGAAGAAAAAAGTAAATATGAGAGGGAAAATAATAGAAAAATGTAAGAATAACCCCCCCAAACTTTTCTATGACAATTTAATGGAAAAATGAAAAAAAAAAAAGGAAAGATAAGCTGAAAAGGAGAAGGCATAGGGATGAAATCATTTCAACAGGCCGAGGTGATGAATAAGTGTTTCAGACTGTATTTTTCAAGAAAAGGGAATTTAAAACGAAAAAATAATAGCAAAAAAAAATAATGGAAAACATAGAAGAGACGTAATAAAGTAAAAACTAAAGGGAAAATCAAAAGTGGAAAAAGCCCGGGGCCGATGGGGTGTCGAACTGGGTAAAGAGAGGTGCAGTAACCAAAAGAGGAAAAAATAGTATGTAAATTTAAAATTCAATCAAAGGGGAGCAGAGTCCCGCTTGATTTGGGAAAAAAACAAAAATTTTTGCCCAAATTTACAAAAGGGGGTGGGGCAAAGAAGAAACCCAAAATTTAAGGGAATTTTATTAACAAATGTGTGGGAAAAAAGTGTGAAAAAAATTTTGAAGGGGCAGATGGTTGGAATATTTTGGAAGAGAAAAACACACTTGCAGGTGGGCCCTTTTGGGTTTAGAGGAGGAATGCATGTACAAAAAAATTTTTTGAGCTTTTACTCGAGAGTGACGTGTGACCAGGAAAGAAAGGGGGGGTCGATTGATTTCTTGAACCTAAAAAAGGCATTTTACAAGGACCTCATAAAGACGCTCTGGGCAGAACATGTGGAGGATTGAAGGGTGGTTTTGCTGAAGGGATGGAAGACTTTTTTAGCAACAAGACATGAGAACAGTAATAAACTAGTGGTTGGGGGGCACTCAGTAGGAGCGCATCCTTCGCCGAATTATTTCATCATATTATATATATATATAGTATTATTATATATATATATATAATAAATATATTAATATATATATATATCTATATCTAT